>PVIH01002547.1:0-185951 GCA_004025045.1 Sigmodon hispidus
ATAGGAGGGATGGCTCTCCAGGGGATGACTGCAGTAGGTGAGAGACCATAGGAGGGATGACTCTCCAGGGGATGACTGCAGTAGGTGAGAGACCATAGGAGGGATGGCTCTCCAGGGGATGACTGCAGTAGGTGAGAGACCATAGGAGGGATGACTCTCCAGGGGATGACTGCAGTAGGTGAGAGAAGATGGTATCTAAGAAGAATGATTGCTGTTAGAGACCCTGAGCTGACTTTAGAGATGTTAGTAGAAAACCAGACACAATGCCACAAAGGAACTGCATGGGAGGGAGGAGGGAGAGGAAAATACCTCGAAGATAATTCTTACGTTCCCGTCTTGCACACTGGATGACTGTGGGATCATAGAAAAGGACAACTCTAGAGAGTCCTAGTTTGGGAAAAGACATTCACTCACTTGACTTTGGTTGCAGTGTATGCGCTACTGAGATTTCAAAGAAAAATATGCAGAAGTATGGGCTCAGAGAGAATGTTTGGGGTTGAAAAATAACTTCATAAATCATGGAAAGCTATGGAATACTTAAAGCAAAATGTTTGAGGGAAAAATCCTTAAAGTCAATAACATAATGAAAAATTAAGTAAATGCAGAAGGGGGAGGAGGAAGAGGAGGAGGAGAAGGAGGAGGAAGAGGAGGAGGAGGAGGAGAAGGAGAAGGAGAAGAAGAAGAAGAAGAAGAAGAAGAAGAAGAAGAAGAAGAAGAAGAAGAAGAAGAAAATTATAGGCTTACAATGAAGCTGCTCACAAAGTCAATGGGGAGGGGATAGGACCAAACATTCAGCACAGGGACTTGTAAGGAAAAGGAAGCCATGGTGTGGGAGGTAGAACAAACTTCTATCATAGAAGAGAATGTGCCAAAATGAAATAAATAGGACTCAGCGATGGCTGCGGTGGGAAGGTGCAAGGTCAAGACCTGAGTTTAGATTCCCGGGACCCAGGCAGAGCTGGTTTGCATAGAGAATGCCTGTAATTCCAGGGCTGTTACCCAGAGATGGAGATGGGAGGCATTGACAGAAGAGTCCCTGGGAGCACCTGGGCCAGCTAGCCTGCTGTACATAGTGGCGAGCAAGAGATTCCATCTCAAACAAGGTAGAGGTCAGGACTGACAGTTGTGCACACATGTGCATATAAGCAGCCACATACAATTTTAAAACAGAAAGAAATTATGTGTGAAAATGTCATAATGAAACCCATTACTTCATTTGCTATCTTAAAAGTATTTAAAAATACATAGATTCAAGCAAAAAGAGCAGTTTGGATAGTGACTGGATAAAGTCCATTAGATTCTGTGGCCATCATGGAGACCTGCGAAAACTGTGCTCAAGGGGTGATATACAGATCTTCAGTGATAAACGAATTATTATTTTAAATTTAAATTTTAATTACATAATTTCCCTGTTCTCTGTCCTCCCTCTCACCTCTTTTATGTAACCTTCTCTTCATCGCCCTTTCATATTCATGTCCTCTTTTTGAACTTTTACTATGGGCTTTGTACATTAAGAATTTTTATATTTCTCTCTCTGTGTGTATGTGTTGACATGCATGTGTGTGTGTGTGTGTGTGTGTCACAGAATGTCTGTGGAGGTCAGAAAAAAGCTTTGGGACATTGTTTCTCTTCTACTTTGTGAGTCCTTGGGATCAAGTACAGACTGTCAGTCGTGGTGACAACTGCTTTTATCTGATAAGCCATCACACTGGTCCTGATTAAGTTGAATGTCATACATTTTCAATAAGCAGTGCCTCATCTATATAGAGCATTTGCTTGTTATCTATCCAGCAGTAATGACTGAAATGAGAGTTTTAGCAAAAATATCAGGTTGACCTTAAGAACAGTAGTAATCTCTATGAATAATAAAATATAATTTGAAGATTGCTCTGGGGATAGAATGGTCCAGGTCATGATTATGTCTGTGAAACTTTGAAAAAAATATAGTGATAACCTGTCTAATCACTTCTGATACTCTGTCAAGAAAAGTGCTTGTTGGGAGGAAAAAATGGGTATATCAACAAGAATTAATATTATTAGTAAAATACAATCCAAATTAACATTATAAACTGGGATCCTTGGAGAAATCCAGTTTCATGTACTGATTGTTTTCACGTGCTTCTGGACTTCCTGATTCTGGCTGGGAACAAGGTCAAAATACTTGCCAAAATACTGCAAGAAAAGATGTTGATGATCATGGGTAGGAAATGCTCTCGGTCCCATGAGATGGTCCATTCTTAGGAGACTTCCACACCAAGTCTGCCGCCATGAGAAGGAACATCGGGCCACCACATTCACCCTTGCAGCCCGCTCAGCACCAGGAAGCATTTGAGGTTCTGCATTCCAGACCTCTGTGGCAGTTAGGATTCTTTGAAGCTCCAAGTGTTGTTCATTTGTTTTGTTTGTTTTTCAGAAAGGAAACAGATGGAAAAAACCGGACTTGGTAGGGAAGTGATGGAATCCATCATATTATATCCACGTTACAGAACATGGTGTTGTTATTAAAAACAGTAACTGATATTTCCGTAGTAACAGCTATCGCTTACTGAGCCTTCAGTTGGGAGCTGGGTGGTGTTTGAAGTGTTTTCCATGAATGAGCTCATTTAATTCCTTAATAACTCCCTGAGATAGATACTAATATCAGAGCCATGCCGTGAGAGACGAGGATGGGAAATTTCTTTGCCCGTGGGTAGCAAGCCTGAAGCCAGATGTGAAACCAAAGGGACTGGCCTGGCAGCCTGTGCTTTTAGCTAATGGGAACAATCCTTGCTCAGAGACGCCTTGACCTGAAGTGAGTGCTGAGATTCATTGTTAAAGAAGGTTGAGATAATATAATATGCAAAACTGTATCTCAAAGGAACTAGCTTTCCGGGCCTGAAGAGGATGCTTATTAGCTGTGACCTTACCCATTCTGGGCTTCATTAAATCTCATATTTTGTTCAATAGGAACAGTAAGATCAGCCTTTCTACCTCATAGGTGGTAGAGATCAAGTGAGCTAGCATGCTTAAGTGCTTTTCTAATGAGTTTTCAATAATGCTTTTTTTAAATTAAAAACATTCTTACTAATACTGCCAAATAATTATCAAACATATAACATAAAAATTCCTTTGAATCTTCTACTTTGTATACAAGGTAAATATTATTATTACTGGTGTTATCATAAAAGTCTAGGACAATGCTTTAAAAGCAAGAAAATTATTCTTTGATATATAATTAAACATTACGCGAAATAGAAGGTCTTATAATCAATTGTGTTTGAGAAATATAGAGGCTTACCAAAATTAAAATTTTTTTCTCTCAGACTTTTGCAGATTCTTCACTATGTTAATACATACATTTAATCAAGCATATGAGATCAGACAGCATTTCCCAAACATGTTTTTTTATGAAACATATTTTCTAAGTATATTTTGAGGTGAGGTGACTGGGAGTTGATAGGTATATACTGCTGTCTCCCTCCCTCCCTCCCTCCCTCCCTCCCTCCCTCTCCTCTCTCTCTCTCTCTCTCTCCCCCTCTCTCTTCCTCTCCCTCCCTCTCCCTCTCACTATCTGATGTTTAAATCAAAACCTTGGTACAGGGTGTAGCTTAGAGAACCCTGGCTTTGTTTCCCAGGCACCCTCACCTCTGATATTCTTCACCTGTTTTAATTGAGGGGAGAGCTGCATACTAATTGAATGTTTGTGTATTTATTCCTCAACTGTGTTTTTCATTGTTTACTATGTTCCAGGTTCTGTTATGGACTCTGAGAATACAACAGCTAATGAAATAGAGAAAACAAAACATGCCTGCCCTTAAGGGGCTGAGATTGTGCTAATCTAGAGGAAAGGATTGATAATAAACAAAAACCACCAAGTGAATTGTGTTCTATCGGGAAGTCATGGGTAATCTGCGGATGAAGCAGTGGGAGAGGAAAGAGCCAGGCAGGGTGGAATCCACTGTGCCTGGAATATGTCCAGTTGCAGTTTGCATAAGGTATGGGCCTAAGAAGGTCAGCCTGAGGTGACTTGAAACATAGATTTGAATGAAGTGTTTGAAAATTCCTGAAGGGCTGGAGAGGTGGCTCAGAGGTTAAGTGTGAGCTGACTGTTCTTCCAGAGGTCCTGAGTTCAATTCCCAGCAACCACATGGTGGCTCATGACCATCTATAATAACATCTCTCCTGTACTGTTATACATCATAAATAAATAAATCTTTTTTTTTTCCTTTATTTTGTATTTATTAAAAAAAACACACACAGTAAAAAGAATTTAAAATGTGGAAGAGTTAACAATAACTATATAGAGGATAAGAATGATAAGCATGGCTTATCAAGGGTAGACATACAAATAAGATTGCTACACCTATATTTTCTTTGTGTTCATCTTTCCCTCTTAAATCTTTTTTTTAAAAGAATTGTGCACAGAAAAAAAATAGAAGAAAATCCCTGAAACTCTCTGGGATGAGCAGACTAGGCTTAGAAAATGGATACCAGACTATAAGGAACATACCTTGTATATTCTGAAAAAAAGCGAACTGGTCAGTATGCTAAAGAATGGAGAGGTGTGAATAAACAAAAGGAGACAGAGACAAGGTAACAAGTGAGGAATAAAAGGTGTCAAATCTGGACAGACATTTATTGATTTCTGTCCTAGTCACAGTAGAGGCCTAGATGTCCAGGCGTGGTACAGCCCGTGGTAGGCTAGGCCCTCCTTAATCATCTAATAAACAAGAAAATGACCACAGATAATGTCTGCAGGGCAGTCTGATCCAGATACTTCTTTGAGATTCCCTCTCCCTGGTGTGTTAAGTTGACCTCCAAACTTACTAGGACACTTCTCCAAATTCATGCTGAAGAGTAATATACGTTGTGGTAGCATCATGAAATAGGGCCTTTTGGGAAGGGGTTAATTTATGAAGGCAGAGCTCTGCTAAAGTAACCTTGTAAGAGAAGTTAAAGGAGTTACCTGGCTCCTTCCACACACATGAGACTACATAGAAGGTGCCATCTGAGGAGATGGGAGGCCTCGCCACACAAGGCCTGTTGGTGCCTTGACCATGGATCGTTCAGCCTCTAGAGCTTTGGGTAACACTTTTCTAACGTTTCCATTGCTGCTCATTGCTGTGGTTTGAATGTGAAATGTCCTCCTGGGCTCGTGTGTTTGAACATTTGGTGCCCAGCTGTTGGTAGTGTTTGGGAAGGGTTGTGGAACCTTTAAGAGGTGGAGCCTTGCTAGAGGAAGTGGGTTACTGAGGGTTTATATTCTCCTCCACTTTTTTTCCCCTTGATCAACAACACAAACAGCCAGGCTACTGTTCCTCCTGCCATACCTTCCCCTCTATGACAAAATGTTTCCCCTGGAACTGTAAACCAGAATAACCCATTTCTTCATTAAATTGCCTCCTGTTATTTTGTCACACAATCAGAAAGTGATTAAGAAGCTCACTACAGTCTGAATGGACAAGGTCTGAATGGAGAGGTGGCAGATAGTTGAGGATCCATGCAAGGTTGGAAGACATAAATGAATTTTGAGAGAGTGTGACAATCTGACTAAAGCTTTTAGAGAACCAGGCTGGCTGTTCTATTGAGAACTGTTCTGTTATTAAAGTACTCTTTACAACTAAGATATCTCCCAAGGAACACGTTACCTTTCCTTATTCAGACCTTACTCTGAATGTCCTACTTCATTGATGACAGGCCCAGTGAGTTAGTGAGGCTGGATGCTGTGTCCTTTCTCTCTCTTTTCTCTAGCCTTGTATGTGCTTTCCTCATTAAACAGTTGCACACTCTCCTGAGGACTGTGTGAATGTAGAGACCCCCTGGGAAAGGGTCATTTTCCTGGCCACAACCAGGAAGGCAGAAAGTGGATTATGGCCCATGGGGTCACAGATGTACTTTATTCATCCACATTGTTGTAATAGACAAATACAAATCGTATAAACAATATTAACCGAATCATTAACCATCAAAATAAATTTATCTTTTAGAGTGTTCTGTCCTTATTAAGCAAGCTATATATCTTTTTAGAGTCTGCTTTGACAAATCCATAATACATTATCTTGTTTTGTTTTTTTTTTTTAAAATAAAGCATGACAACATTTTATTTTGGGTGGCCTGCCACATACCACTCCACCTTGTGTAACTTATGAACCCAGAAATTCTTTAAGTTTAAATCCAATTACATGATTTTAAACTTTTTGGATTTGAGAACTGAACCTGTCTGAATTTGAGAAAAAAAAACTGTCAAATATATTAAAATGTTTATTTTGCAGATGAAAAAGAAACAATACTGTTTGTTCTCAGTTAATGTTCATTGGATACTATTATAAGTCTATTATACTCATGCATTTTATTATTAGAGATTAATATCACTTTGAGCAACATAATGTAATGATGATTTTATGTTAGCAGATGATATCCTGGAGACAGTTTTTTACAGTGCTGATTAATTTTTTTTATATCCAATATTGCCACTAATAACTTTACTACTGCATATATCATTATGTGCAATTTATAATCTTTATAATTCTTGACGTGTGTTACCTGTTTTCCATCAGGTACTCTGATTTAATTGATCAGGAGCAAATTTCTATAGCTTTCCTAGTGATTTCAGTGGGGAGCTACTGATGCATAACCTTCTTTGCCATTGAACACAAATTTTAAAGGACACACTTCCAACTATCCACCCCGATAGAAAGACTACAGGAGGCCAAGGCAAGTGTGTGCAATGCACACCATCCTCAGCTCAGAACTCTTAGGATCTAGGCACTTGGTTTGGGGGAGTTGATTCTAACTGGTCTAGTGAAGTTTTGTGGAGCAAACTGACTTGCAGAGTATTTTTAAAAGAAAGAAGTGATGAAAATGTAAACTTCTTATAGGTGTGCAAAAGGAAGGGCCAGCGGAACAAACAGAGAAACAGTGGCTAAGTCGTTTGTTTGCTGAGAGGGCCTTTGGGAGCAAAGAAGCAGGAGACACAGACAGGAAGACAAGTCATTTGTGGGGAAAGACAAACTCTTGGCTTTGTAAGTAACAGCCCAGTTGTGGAGCAAAACTCAAGGCTCTCCACATGTGGCCTGTTCAGATGGATGGTGGCTGGCACACGTTTTCACAAACTGGCCAAATCTGAGCTAAGAGAGGACTCCAGAAACAACAATCTGTCCTCACACTCAAAGCAAAACTGTAACAATAAATAAATAAAATGTGCTACTGTTGAAATATATTTACTGACAAGATCAAAAATATAGTGAAGTATGTTTTATGTCATTTACTATTAAAAAAAATCACAATTCAAAGTCAGAAAGCCTAATGTTAGTATAGCATTTATGAAACCATTTCAGAGGGATGTCATCCTTTCAGATGAAAGGACATATTCTCCAAATTTATAAAAACTTGGCTTGTAGCACACCTTTACTATGGGTTCCTAACTTAAGTGGATTCTTTCTGGGTATTTTCTCGAATTTTTAGCATAGCTGTCCTCTCCAGACATTGAAGTTCTACACAGGTTTACCTTTCCTTGTGACTCTGCAGAAATACCTCTGCCACTCTACCTAATGGAGGATACCACACCTGATGGCATCCATACTTCTTTACTTAATAGGGGACATCATTCTCATGGCATTCCCACCACTCCATCTAATAGAGGCCACCATCCTAATGGTATCTCTGGTAATATAAAATGAACCATCACATCTGGGTCATTTAAGGTTAATACTAATACACCAGTGTACTGCAGTATCTCTGAGGGACTCTGCAATCACTAGCAACCACTATGTATGTGACTAAGATGGACAGTTTGGACAAACAGTGGGTAGGTAGTAGGTATATGCCTGTGGTTGGGCAGAATATTTGTAGCTCATTCTAAACAGCTGAAGGTATCTTTTTTTCACAATAAGGACAGAAAAGTGGGATGAGGAACACACATATGCATACACAATTTAGAATGTGAATCTTTGAGGGGGCAAGGGTTCTAAGTGCATTGAATACATTGCATAAATTTGAAATGTTCAAAAAATATTTTGCTATTTTATTTTATTCTCACACCTTTCCTACTTGGAAATATGTCTTATATAAAGATGCATAAAATGTTCACTTTGGCAAACTTGTTTGCATTCATTTCTTGTTTTTCAGCATTCAGAAAAATCTACAACAGTGCCAGTATAACATTCTCATTATGTTTTTCAACTTCCCCATTCATTGACTTGGCTTGATGCAAAAATAATATTCAAAAGATGCTCCCAAAGAAAATACCTTGGGTACCAGAATCATCAAGTGAACAATTGAATCTTTCTCTGAGAAGGGAGCAGGGGAACTGGACCACATTGTAGGAGGCAGAGACACTTATTTGCAGTCTTCCGTTTTCTCCATTTTTAAGAGCATGGAACCATTTATTTATTGACCGCTGGAAATAAATTCAAACAGAAAACTTTTATAAATGCGCTTGTCTCTCTGGTAAAGTCTACCTTGTGCCAATTTTTTTTTGTTATTTATGAGAGCGTCTCAGCAAGCTTGACCATCTATGCTTTCTATTCCAGATTGTGTGTTGTTGTAAGCTCAGGGAGGCCCTTTTGTCTGGGGAAAAGTAGACTATAACTCACAAGCTCAGGACTGTCTCATGGTAAGTAGGCAATGAATGGAGTAGAGGACGAGGTGTCCATGTTTTCTTAAGACTCCTGTGTCACTGCTTCTAAGTGAACAGGGATATTTTATAGTTCTCTGTGAGTAGGTGGGGAAGGAGTACACACTGGGACCTGGGGAAGAAGATACACTCCTGAAATAGTTATTTCTTCTTCCCTTTCTTTGGCTTTCTTCTCCCACATTTTATGACCTTACAGTTTTCAATGATGGCTTTATGGAGATTTAATTTACATACTCTCACAACCCACTCATTTAAAATGTACAACTCAACAGCTTTAGTATATTCACAGACATGTGCAACCCCCCCATCAATTTAGAATATTTCCATCACTTTGAAAAGAAACTTTGGATCCTTTAGTTGATATCTTTCTATCCCTCTCACTTCTGATCCAAGGCACTAAGAAATCCTAACTCTCCATTGACCTGTAGATCTATCTATCCTGGATATAGCAGTGCATAGCCTATTGTCCAGTTTACTTTAATTCCATGTTATTTTCTGACATTTGTGATGGTGTTCATTGTACTTTGGACATGGTAATGCATCCCTGTCTTTTACTCTCATATGGCCTGACCTCTCCTTGGGTTGGAGCATCTAGTACAGTCCAAACATGCAGCATACCCACAGCTAGTGCTGGTTCTGAACTAATCACTATTGCTTCAGACATTTTCCTGTAGTAGCCTTCTAGAGAAGGCCACAGGGTTTCCCTTCCAACATTGCAGGGCATTTTCTCATTTCTCTCCTCTTCATGGAAATAATATACTGTAACCTGCAACCTGAGATGACTTGGTTCTTTGTTTCCTGCTCTGAGCCTGATTACACCAGTCTCCCTCTGTTTCCATTTCCATTCTGTCCAATTTTCAGGAATAAGTCTTAGCAGCCTGCTGGCTTGGTTTGAGGCTGTCCTCAGCAAAAGTAGCACTAAGAATGACATTTATCTTTAGGACTGAGGAACATTGGTATGTTGACAGATAGATACTCTCATAGATTGGCCACTGATCATCCACTGTTCCTTGTGTGACTCAGAAAAGACTTTCTCCCACTGGCACTGACTTATCGAAACCATGGAAAATATAATCGGTTTGCTTATTAGGATATTCAAATTCCTAGGATAGCTCTAAAAGCAAAAGACCTCCCCCTGCTTCAATCATAACAAAACTCTGCAACATATATACATCGTATTACAATCAATATAGGAGCACACAACAAAATTGCCTTTAAAATAAGCAAAGGAGGAATGTGGATAAAGGGATTTTTGTTGCTGTTGGTGGTGGTCTTTTTAATCTACTGGAGAAAACTGTGTACTATTTAGATAAGAAGTCTTGAAATGATTGAACCAATGCAATTTTATTCTTTGTGTGTTGAATGCACGTGTACATATGTATGCATATGTGTGTGTGTGTGTGTGTGTAGATGTATATGTGTGCACAATGCATTTTTTTTGAGTTAAGATCTCTCATGATATCTGGAGCCCACCAAGTAAGCAAGGATAACCGGCCACTGAGTTAATGGGACCCTTCACTCTTCCCCCTCTCATTACCACTCAGTTTTTAACAAGGGTGCTGGATCCAGACTCAGGTCATCATGTACTATACTGACTAAGCCATCTCCCTAACTCCCAAGCTTATTACTTTCTGATGATATGTCAGGTAAATGCTTTGCATCTAAAATCAAACAACCCATTATTTTTATATATAGTAAAAATACAAACCTAATTAGGATTCACTTTTCTGGAACTGACTTAATTGATGTTCTAATAATTTTGAGATAAAATATCTCTTGTTCTTCCTATTTTGAGGTTAAGCAAACTCAGGCCCGAATGTTTTACCCTCTCTCTGCTTGAAAATAACAATATTTCTAAGGGACATTCTGAAATACTATTTTTTTTGGTTAGTAACATGTCCAGTTCACAAAGAATGTTTTGAAAGCCATCTGCACAGAACAATGAATTAATTGTTCCTATCTACCTTAATGCTTGTGCCATTAATTAACATGAAATGCCTAACTGTGCCACAACTAAGATCGCACAATCATTGATTATAGCAATATAAAATGCAAGAGAAAGCAACCTCTACCCCAGGATCCCTTCTTATTCCAACCTGATAGGGGAATGGGTGGCTGAAGAGAGAAGTTCATATAACTAATTGCAGACAGAAATATGACATATGTAAACAATCGGACCCTTTTCTAGTTGGCATGTGAAGGATTCTTTTCCTCAGACTCTGGCATTTGCTTCCCGCAGTTTGGGTGGTGATTGGCACCTTCTCATGCCAATGGGAATAACAGCTGGCATAGTAATATTCTTTTTAAACAGCTGCTCCATCCACCTTGGGTTTGAGTGTACGTGGCTTTAGTTGCTGACATTCTCAAGCTGTTGCTAAGTCCCTAAAAACTTTCCATTTTACCTTTTTTTTTTTTTAAAAAAAAAAATTTCTGAATGAATTATCCGTATCTTTAATCCCTAGGTAAAAAACAAACAAACAGAGCAAAAAAACAGAGGTAAATTGCACTCCAGGGTGAAATGTACACCCATAATTTGATGGATTGTAGGGCTCCCATCAGTGAGTGTAACTGTGAAGCAGAGAGATTAGGTTCCCACAGATATGTCTTTCTGTAAAGTTCCAACGTGACCAAAGTGATATCAAAGTTGGAAGGTGTAGGAAAACGGCTAAGATCGTAAGGGATAGTTTTATGTCATTAAAGAAATTTAGAGGCTGGAGAGATGGCTGAGCGGTTAAAAGCACCATCTGCTCTTCCAGAGTACCCGGGTTTGATTCCCAGCACCCACATGGCAGCTAACAACTGTCTGTAGTTCCAGTTCCAGAAATTTAGAATATTGAAAACACATGCCACTTTGTACTAGACCTGGAAAGGAATACTCATCCAGAGTGGATGATTAGATCACAATCTAATGAGAGTCCCAATTTCCACTAAGGATCCATGATATCACTCCAGTTCTCCAGGTGTATACTCCAAATACAGAAAACGAAATGACAGGGTGAGCCTGCCTTCAGTAAAGAGGCATTGTGGAGCGACCCAGACAGCCCTGCCGAGCTAGAAACACCAGGGTAGGAAGGGAGCAAACACATCACATGCAGTTGTAAAACCTGCTTGATAAGTGCAATTCGTGGTCAGACATTCTGAAGAGGAGACTCTAAAAGCACTGGTCAAGCTCTGGACTTAGTGATCTCTGGAGATGGGTGATTTTTAAATTGCTCCTGTGTGGTACAGGCTGCCTCTACAGCTCAGTGGCCCAGTGGATTAGATACCATGAAGCTGGGAACTAACAGGGGGTTGAGGACACTCAGTAAATCCAACTCTTAATAGGGCTTCCCAGGACCGGAAGTAGAGCTGTCCTGGGAACAAGTGAGAACTGTCAACACCCTTTCTCTTTTAAGGCCACTGCTGTTCTCCTCTGCTTCACTCTCCTTTTCTTTCCCTTGAGCTCTGCATCCTCCAAATTGCCAGTATCTCACAGATGGAAGCCACTTTCTCCCTTATTTGCCTGGGGACATAAGCTGATCCCATCAGCTAAGAGTCGCCACACATGAAGAGGTTTCTCTCAACACCCAAGTGCCCTTTGAGTTTTGCAAAAGCAGAATAACCTGGGATAGAAAGCTGAGATTATTTTTTTTTAAATTTGTTCTGCACAAATCCTTACCAATTTCAAGACAGACCAAAACACAAAATTTTATAAAAACCTGACTGTGCAAGAAAACCCTAACCAAGAAAAAGACCTGGTGTCATCAATGAGCATGCTAGAATCTCTAAAATGTCTGTAATACAGTACTTCATTTTTGAAAGATTTATTGTCAGGATCAGCCAGCATTGGAAACAACATGGGAACATTCAAGTCCAGGAGGTATCCAACTCATCCCATCGAAGCATGCCACAGCAAAACTACAGGGTCCACAGCTGGGAGGAGAAACAGAGGAAAAGGTACAGGGGAGAGAACCAAGACAGTAGCGATGGATGCTTTGGTGACAAACTGAGGCCATAGAGAATTTCTAGGCTGTTTTCTTGAAAATGAAATTTATTCTACCTCTAAACTGATTAATTCCACGGTGACACCAATCTACTGAAGCACAAGAACTATTTCTCTCTCTAAAGGGAGAAGATGACATTGTGTCAGCATAGATGCTACTTCCCACACCATAACCCACAGAAGTCCACTGCTGAGTCTGGCAGTCTTCTTTTTACAACTAATATGCACTGAACACTACACATGTACATTGCCCAGGTCTCCCATTCAGATAGACTATCATCAACCCTCTTACCCAGACTACAAATGTTTATCTTAAATCACAGAAACATAAATTTCCCTACAACTACATGGCATATTAATGTTGTCCGTGTTTGTTGCCGTCACATTTCTGGGTGGCATTTCTCTTCTCTAGCTCCATTTTCTCCTTTCTTTTCCTGTCTGTGACAGAACCCCCTCAGAGTTCAAGCTGAAAGCACATTCCTTAAGTATTTTTCTCCAGTCACTTCAGCTGAATGTAGATTTAAATTTGTACCCACTAGAACTTTCCACGGCCTCACCTCGTTTCAGGTGGTATAGATTTGGCCGCTACATGTTTTTCTGTGCCAGAAAAACACTCAATCTGATGCAGGATCCTTTAATGCTTAATAAATTGGGGTATTTGGATTTGGATTTCTCTCTCAGGGGGCTAGAAGGCTTCATAGAGTAAGTAACTTGGAGACTGAAGAATCTAAAATGATTTCCTGGAGACCTTATAATGCACCTGAAGCAGGAGTAGCTAGTGTTTAACTTTTTCAGTCAAATAAAATTGTTACCATAGGAAAATCCATCCTATTTAAAATAGATGAAAGTGTGATTCCTACTCTTAGACTGTGTCTCTAGCAAGCAAATTTTGGCAACTTCAATTCACAACCTTATTTCCAGAAGCCATTTGTTGATATTAGGAAGGTATACCTACTGCAAATGATGAGCTTATAGATTTGTAAGAAAGGGGGGAAAGTGAGTGTGGAGAGGAGAGAGTATTAAAGAGAAAGAGGGAAGGAGGGAGGGGAAGGTGAGGAGGCTTGAAGCAAATGGTTAGTGAAAGAGAGCCAATCATAATCTGGCCGTTCCAAGCCAACCAAGGCATCTGGTCTCTTTAATTTAGTACACTTCATACTAAAAGGCCAGTTTGTTTACACTATATATTTTGAGTTATTTCAAATATCTCTCCCAAACCATTGGGTTACCAGCTTCAGGGTAGGCTTTCACATGTGGCTGGGAAGAATTCCCACACAGTATCACATGGCAGGGAAGATATGGGGAAAAGAGGGGATCTGCAGACATTTTAATGGATGCTAGCATGCCACTGCACACTGTTTTATTATGCTTTGCTGAGGCCTGAAAACACCCCCAGTTCAACCTTGAAACCATGCAACCAAGTCAGATTTTCCCCTCAGGTATGTGTCTACACAGGCAGAATCCAGGCATTATGGGCGGAAACTTGGGAAGCTTTTATGGGTCCAGTCTTATGCTTATTCCAGGAATATCACCTAGATTGAGCAGAAACACTAAGCTGAAACACATATTCAAGAATCTATTTGTCCTTCTCAAGGGAATATTAGAGTTCATCCCTCAATCCTCTGACCTTTCATGGACGCTGTCTTGGTGAAATCACCATGGATAAGATCTCAATTATGAATTATTAGTAATAATTAAGTAAGGATCTCCTAACACTATTACCTACGGCACCATTCTCACCAAATTTCAGTCATTAATTTGCATATATTTCAAAACACTTTATTAGGCTGTCCCATGGTCACCTGCAAAACATCACTCATCCTTTTTTTAATGTGACCCAATCTCTTTGTGTTAGAAACTGATGTTATCACTCTCAACTAAAACAAACAAAAACCCAACAGTATAAACCTCGGGGGTTTTTCCCAACAGTCTCTTCTTGTTTCATAGGCCCCTGCTGGAGAAACCGATTTGTCTGACACTATTCTTTAAATTTGACCCTTCTTTTCATTTATGATACTCTTTCTTCGTTTAATATTTGAATTACTCTAGAATTTCCTGCCTGAACATCTCACATGTAAAACTAAAACAGCTTGTATCTGAGGGTAAAAGCCAGAAAAAAACCCTGAGTACTATTAAAAAAACAAGACTACCTACGTGCCTACAGGCGAGCCATGATTTGAACCTATTGACAGAAAAATAAATTCACAAGCACAGCAATTACTGAGCAGTTAGATTCCCAAGGCTACTTCAAGGCAGTTTCTTACCCATTTATCTTTATTGTGGTCCAGGCTAAGCGCATGACTGGCCTTGAGCTGACCACCACAGCCTCTCCAGAGTCTTTTAATATTCAGCAGCTCTTGCCTCCCTATCCCGATAACTAGGCGATCGGTTTATTAATCCTTTGAGCGCAGGAAGAACAGCAGAAGTTCAGCTAGAGGAACGTTTGCTCCCAGCTGGTAAGGCTCTCCAGCGGGGACTGTTTGACCTCATCAGGAGCCGTAACTGTGGTAACTTATGAGGAAACAGCAATGGCTGTGCCCATGGGGGAATGCAAAGGAAAAACAGGAGGCAGGCGCTGTGTGGGGAGGGCCGGGCAAGCATAAACACTTAAGAGCCTGCACATGACACCTCTGAGGCTGTGTAATTCCCACTGACGTCAATGCCATGCTGTGGATACGGTCGGCCCTCAGGAAAGGGCCCGACATTGCTTCACAGAGACACTCTATCTGATGAAAGGACCACTCATAGAGTGCGGTTCTCAGGCTAGCCAAACTGGCGATGCGAATTAGTGGCCCTTCTTCAACAGATCTCCTGAATCATAAACTCTGGGTTCAGGTCTGCCATGCATTTCCTCTATACACTACAGTTTGAAGCTGCTGCTGTGATTTATGATGAGCATAACTAGAAGTATACCGATAAACACTAAAAATTATAAATTCATATACTACACAAATGGGCTCCTGAGGATTTGGATTCCATTCTACCTCTACCCTTCTTACCACTATTTGCTGGTTGACACTAAGTAATCCACTAAGTCTTACTATGTGTCCTAGATGGGCCCTGAACTCCAAATCCTCCCATCTCAGAATACTAAGTACAGTAATTAGTAGGTACTGCCTTGTAGCAAAATATTCGTACATTGCGTGAAGATATATTGCTGTGATTGCTGTAATAAAAAGCTGAACGGGCCAATAGCTAGACAGGAATATAGGCAGGACTTCTGTAGACAGAAAGAACAGAAAGCGGTGTCTAGGCCTGCAGGAGACACCAGGTTCATGGAGGGGAAACACGAAATGAAAAATGAGACAGATAATGCCACATGATAGAAGGTAAATTAATATCAGTGGGCTAATTTAAGTTATAAGAGCTAGTTAGGAACAAGCCTAAGCCATAGGCTATAGTAGGGAATAGTAACCTTCCACTTTGGCCTTGGGAAACAAGCCCCAAGGATGTAGCCTTTGAGCCAGCTTAAAATCTGGAATACACATACACACCCCTTTCTCTCTGGCACCTGGATGGTGAGGTGATGGATCCCTAGCCTTTCAAGGACTCTGCGAACGAATTTGTCTTGTTCTGTATCTATGAGAATTTTCCTGTAGAATTTCATAACAAATAATCTATTCCTCAGTAATTTGTGGAATCTCTGTAATAAGCTTATATATAGTTTATATAGGCTGAGTTTTCATAATAAGAAGTCTCTGTGTCTATTTTTTTTTGTGTGTGAGCTGGCAGCCCAAAGAAAAGTTTTCCTACATTGCATGGCTGTCTGTCTGATGTACACTGCCAACCTCAGTAAACACAGTTTTTTAAGTTGATGGAAGTGTCTTAGATGACTAAAAAAAAAAAAAAAAATTCTACCTAGCAAATGATGCCATGATGTCTTAGATTTCTTTGCTTGTTTGTACTTTGGGGAGGATTACTGAAGTCTAGAAAACAACACTGATCTGAGAAGCAACTTTTTTTTTTTTTTAAATGAGAATGAATTGTACTGCACATAGAAAAGCCATGTTTTTGTTGTCTTCAGAGTATTGATGCAGAGCCTAATAGCCATTTTCCCTCATCATGAATCTTAAGTGAATACTTCCTTAATCACCCAGTTGTCTTTTAAGACATCCTCACCTTTGGTTTATCTGTTTGTCATCATCTAGAAATTCGTACTTCCTATTGTCCTTGAGTCTATGTTCCCAACCTTGAATGCTCCCTTAGTTGAGACATAGGTTTATGCTCTGAGGCACCTTATAGGTCATCTTTTGCTTCTCTTTCTCCACATTTGTTCTACTTCCCATCCCCAGGGACAAAGCCACACAAACCTCTCTGAAACAGCGACACACTTTTATTACTCCATGTTTCAAACTTGTGAAGAGTTTTGTATCACAGCAAGGGACTGAGGGCCTCGCTTAGAGGTAGCCCTGTCCAACTCTCCGGCATCATTGCCGGGTGCTCTGCTTTGCCAACACTGCTTGTTTTTATTCTACAATCATTCCACTTTCCTTCTCTTCCCTGCCTTGGAATATCCCTGCCTGTCTTCACAATGAGGTGAATTTATAGCTACTGTTTAGACTAGACGAAATACCTTCTTCTGGAGGGAGCCTTCTTGGACCACATGCCCATCACTCATTGTGCAGTGGATGCTGTTTCTCCGGGCAGTGCTCTATCTTGGCATTTATCACCATAGAGACAGGACCCTCTCTTCTTCCCATCCCTCCCCTTTCTTCTTTCTTCCCTACCCCTCGTCTCACATTCCCACTTCCCTGTTCCCTTTTGTCTCCTCCTTCCCCTCACTCCCTTTCTTTTCTTGAGACAGATTCTTTACTACATAGCCTACCTGGTCCTAAATTTGCAATCCTCCTGTTGCAGCCAAGGGCTGAGATCATAGCCCGAGCCACCACGCATGGCCAACAGGAGCCATTTCTTATTAATATTTGTAAACATGGCACTTGGTTCTTCCTCTAGCATATAACAGCTGCTGGACAAATGTTTATTGAGCAAAGACACGAACAAATTAAAAATAAAGGCCCTAGTCCTTCCAAAGACTGTTTCTGAAGATGGCAGTTAGATAGGTCTCCGTGACAATAGGAACCCACAGAGCAAAATATACACTCATAAGTAGAGATTCTCACACAAGTGAGAAATGGATTCATGTCTTCCTATAGACTTCAAATTAAACCAAAACCTTTAGAAAACCCATAGAAACTAAAAATTTCTTTTTGTGCTATGAATTCTTTCTGCTCATATTTCTGTGCTTTCTCTAGGACTGGAGGAAGAAATGTTGAATGTAAGTCCCGAAGGCCATTTTAGGGGATGTGAAAACTTATGTGGGAGAAGGAAGGATAAGAAATCCTCATTGGAAATCTTCCTGCTCATTGTCAAATCTTTGGACTCCAGAGATTTGATGATGGGATTGGGGAGACTTGTGTGAGATTGGAAAGCATGTAACTTTAGGTGCTTATTCAAACTGAACATAAATTCTAAAACATTGAAAGTTTATCTTCTCAAATTAGTGAAAAAAAAAGTCTGGAATTTAATTTTGTGTCCTTTTCTCTAGAGACTCAGGGACTCAAGAGGTGAGGGAGTGGGGGTTATTTGCTCAGCTTGAAAACATCATGCTAGACACATGGAGATTTATTTCTTCACTGTACCCCACCCCCATCAATATGGTGTTAAACTCTGGGGAACTACAGGTGGGTGGCTGGTTAGATCCGGTTCCCAGACCCTGCTGCTCTCTAATTGTCTTTGTTTTATTTATATTATGACATTTGGAGTGATTTTCCCATGCTTATGTGTGATGCATCACAGTCTTGTGGGGGCAGGGAACCCACTCTTAAATTCACACACTCATTCCCAGTGAGCTAGAGCTGAGATGTCCCAAGGGAGACATGCTCTGAAAAATCCATACAAACATGGAAGTTGCCTTTTCTTTTTTCCTCTTCATCCAAATGGCGTATTATACTGAGTTGTGACTTCTGGCTGCCAAAGTTGAGATTTATTCCTATATGATGATGGCAAGACTCAAAATTTGTAATACTTGGGAAATTCTGGTAGATAAATTAAGGTCTAGTCTTTCAGTGATTGGTGTCTTAGGAACATCTGTTCTCAACACATCTCAGTCCAGTAGAACTTTTCAGTGACACAATGGTTCTGTGTTGTGCAGTACCACACTTGTCAGCCATACAACTGAGCTGCTGAAATACAGTCAGTGCAGCTCAGGAGCTGAAAATTTAATTGCGTTCAATTTTTATTAATTTAAATTTAAATAATCACATATACATAATGACTACTGTATCAAGCAGTGCAGCTTGAAGATATGATCTTAATATTTAAAGCAGATATATTAAGTGTACAAAGTAAGGTGTTAAAAGCCAGGAAAAAAAGCCAGAGTATTTCCAAGCCTGATAGAAATTATCTAATCATTTAAGGGTTTTTTAGTCTCCAGGTTATACATCAACTTGACTGGTATGGATCCCATTTACATAAATTTTTATGTGTGCCCATTCAGACACATCTAAAAAGGGTTTTTATGTGTCCTAGATTTTTGTACTTGTCTGTTTTTATTTAAAATAAACCCAATAAATGCTGATGGATTTAAAACATTTGATATTATTGCTTAAAATGTATATGGTCCTTTTGAAGCCTTTCTAACTCAGCTATCTGTATTGCATTATTTACATTGCCCACAGAAGTATATTTGCAACTGGGGCAGATTTTGACACATCAATGTGTATAGATATTGTTAATTAAAAACACATAGCCTTCTTTTTATTTGTTTCCTTTCTTTCTTTTCAAGACATTTATTATTTTTTTAATAATCATTTGCATTCTAAGAATTTAAGAGTGGGTTCCCTGCCCCCACTAGATTGTGATTATGCCTGGAGCCAAGATTCTCAGATATCAAAGTTTTCTTTGATATTGAGCTATATTAGAGAGTTAATGGTGTGGGGAATGAGGCAATGTCTGGTCACCAAAAGTAAGCACTCTTGTCCATTTTTTTTTTTAAGTCAGGTAGGCTGTGATTGATGCCTGATCTTAGGTAACTATTGAAAAGATACTCCAAGAATACAGTTACCCAGCAAGCATCTTTTAAAAGAGGAGTATAGACAGTATTCAGCCTTTCCTGGCATTGGATTCTTTCTCTTATGAGTTCTCCTTCAAAATACAGTGAAAGGTTATATCTTGGTAGCCGACTGACTACTCTTTGCTGAGTATTTTTTTCAAGAGAGGATCACGTGCCACTAGAAAGACGTCAGCCTCATGTGATCTCTCTCTCTTCAGTTCATCACCTGGCACCCTTGAAAATAGAGCTCAAATGAAGCTTGGAACCCACTCGCATTCAGTTGAACTACACATTCCATCCAGTGGCTAACCTCACTTCACCCTGGGACGAGATTAGAATCAAGAAACCTGGTCAGGTTTAAATTAGCAATGGATGACTCCATTGGCTTTTAATGATCATGGAAACCTATGTGCCAGACTGAAACTTCAGACACACTCAAGTTCTGTTCCGCTAACAACAAAATGAAATAGCCTATACTTTTGAATCACAAAAATCCAGACTGATAGAACCTTCTCAAAAAACAAAGGCATACAGATATCACTGAGTTTCACAATCATTTTCAAAATCCACTTACAAAGTTTTGCTCTTGGGAAGATCTAAACTTTACTAGGACTTAAATGTATGGGTGCTGGGAATCGAACCCAAGTCCTCTGGAAGACTGGCCAGCATCTCTCCAACTCTCATAATTTTACTTTTTAGCTAAGTGACTGAGTTAGTTAACATTACATGATTTACCATAACTCAGAACAGTTCCCTTTCCCACCCAACCCTACTCCAATTCCCAGACACTCACACTGTTGGGAATTACTTTCAACTGATTCAGCTTTTTGTTGCTGTATTAGCTTTCTTTATAAGTAACATTTTATACTACCATTTTGTCCATTATGATACCCCAAAACTAGGAATTTGTATTCTGCATGATCTCTCTCTATACCTCTCCCTAATTTCACACTTTATAACACCCAGCCATGACAAAATTAAGTTCTAAATTTATGACAATATTCTTAATTTCTCAAAACTGAGCTACATTGTTATATTTATATTTCCTTCTTCCTGATGCATAATTTCACTTTTATTTGCTTATTTTTCTGTATGCCTGAAGTAACATTCAGTAAAATGATGCTGCCAGACTTAACAGGTTTCAAAATTGTTTTCTTATGTTCATTCTGTGTACAAACCTAAATCTATCTTGTCATTGTTGTCCTGGTCATTCATTCACCTTTTTTCTCTCAATGTTATATTCAAGTTTCACCTTCTGTCCCATCCTTTTATTCTCCCTTTTTTCTTCTAGTCTATTTTTCGAAGAACACAGCATTTAAATGAACCCCAACAACAGACACATGAGAACAGTTGATGGAATGCCTGCATGTAGCTTATCCGAAATTCATTCATCTTGGGGATGCCATGTGAATTGAGCATCTTGTCTGGGGTTCTCTGAGTGAAAATACCTCCAGGTCACTTTCCTGGGTGGCTACAGGGAAGAAATTCAGGAACTCTGATTTCCCACATTGCCTTTATCTCAATGACCTCAGAATGATGTCTCCATCTGGTTTTGTGTGTCAACTTGACACACACTAGAGTTATCAGAGAGAAGGAGCCTCAGCTGAGGAAATGCTTCTATGAAACTCAGCTGTAAGACATTTTCTCAATTAGGGGTCAATGAGGGAGGCCCAGTCCATGGTGGGTGGTACCATCCATAGGCTGGCAGTCCTGAATTCTATAAGAAAGCAGCCTGAGCAAGCTGTGGGAAGCAACACCCCTCTGTGGCCTCTGCATCAGTTCCTGCCTCCAGGATCTTGCCCTGTTTGAGTTCCTGCCCTGTTTGAGTTGCCCTGACTTCCTTTGGTGGTAAACAGCAATGTGGAAGTATGAGCTAAATAAACCTTCCCTCCCCAACTTGATTTTTGGTCATGGTATTTCATTATAGCAATAGAAACCTTAACTAAGACACTATCCTTGTCTTGATCTCCACATAGTCCTTTGTCCAGAACTTCTCTGGCTCATTCTCCTTCGAGAATAAATATTTCTGCCAAGGTAGAAGAGCAGTTTTGTTTGGAAGTGTGTGGTGGGAGAAGAGATCTAGATGCATCAGTCTATTTCCCCACCTCCACAGGTACCTTCCTCAACGGTCTTTGCTGCCTTCTGTTTCTATGGCTTTCTAAGAACTTAATACAAATCAGCTCTGTTAGTCCAGGCTTCTCCTGTGTCCAGTTGGGAACTTGATGGTTCCCAGAAGTAAACAGAACACTCAGTCACTTCTGTCTCTGTCCCTCCAAATGTACCTTTTGTTTGATGATGTCTCCCTTTTCATCCTTTGATCTTGTGACTTTATTCCATTTTTTTCCTACTTATCCTGGGTGTGGGGGACAACCAGGTACTTTTAACCTTTTATATTTATCTGACTCCTTAACAATAAAGACTGATGTATCATCACTGTATAGATGCAGGAACTGGGATGCAAGACTAAAATACACACCCAATATGCTAGATAAAGCAGTGATGTAGTTGGTGCTACAGTTTGATTTCCTCGCCTCTGAACAGTCATGCCTCTTCTGAGGCAGCATCCTATAAGAACTTATGTCTCCCAGGTAATTCTTCTCAAAGGTGAGTACCATGCTTAGAGATCAGAGGAGAAAAGATGAAATTGAGGCATGAAGACTGTCATCAAGCAGTGCATGGTAGGAGCCCTGAATGGTCATCACAGTCACACCTCTCCCAGATTAGATTGTTTTTATTTAATTATTTAAGACAAAGTCTGAATCTGAGCTCCAGGATTGACTATCCTGGCTGACAGAGAGTCCCCCCAAGATTCTTCTGTCTTTGTTTCTAACTGCTGAGATTACAATCATGTGCCACTTCACCCAGGTCTTAGTGTCAGTGCTGAGGACTTGAACGCACATCCTTATGTTTACACAGCATCACTTTGTCATTTCCAAGCTACAGAATAATGTTTTTAAATGATAAAGCATCAGCATTGCAAATCTGAACACACAAACCTCAGAAAGGTGCATTAAATATAGCACAGTGATGATCCTGGTAAGGCTGGGTGAGAGGTAAAGGAGCATCATGTCCTTGAGTGTCACAGCCACTGTACCGTTTCTAAGCCATCTCATGTAGTATATGCCAAGAGGAGTCATCACCAGTCTTGAGCAATACAATTTATAGTGCTTTGCTTTTATTGAGAGAAGCTGCATCAGGGTAAGGCTGGGCCTAACACATTTAAATCTTAAAATGTTAATAAGAATTAATATCATTGTCTAGATGTCATAAGGTATCAGGATATTTTTGTGAATTCCATTTTCCTTTAATACTCTCCATAATTTGAGCATCAGAAAATGCTTTCCTGATAGCTAAATAAAAGCAATAAAATAAAAAGTCAGAGACTGAGACCAAGGCAGGAAAGCATCGACGTCATTAACAAAAATTCTGCTGTAATTTGCCAAGTTGTCTTAGAACTTTTTTCTCATCAGAGTTAACAAAGAAATAATTTTATAGAGAGGAAAGAAGTATAGCTTTGTCCAAATTCCCCTTTATCCTAGAAATGGCATGAGAATGAGTTCTCCACTGAGGAATGAAGACCAAGAGAGAGTTTCTATCTACCTCTGATGCAGAGTTTCTGGAGAAATTTCATTTACCTATGCTTTGCATTTTGCTTTCACAGTGAGTTTTCATGAAGTATTCTGAGATTTTTCAGGTGAAATGATACGTATCACCTCACTATATTTTGATATATTTTGATGGTGTAATATAGTTTTATATTACATGTGTATGTAAAATTGTGATCTAGACCATCATCATTTCAGAATGTGACTTATTTGGAGACGAAATACTTTATATAATAATGAAGATGGCCTTCTAGAAGCCAAGGGGCCAAGGGAGAACTGAGAGGCAGTCATCTTGAGCTTCAATTTTTAGCATCCAGAATGGTAAGAAAACAAATGCTAAGCAGTCTGTGGTATTTTTGTTAAGTTATCCCCAGAATAATTCTATAGATGCTTTTAATATTGTGACCAAGGAAATACAATGTCTACGTTAACTCAACTACATTCTTTAAACAGAAGTAGAGAGAGCCTTTAGTAGATGTAACCACAGGACCTATCATTTGTATATCACCTAGAGACTCCTAGTGTGACTGTCCCTTTAACACTGTTCATCTACAAGTTCTGGTTGTGGCCCCCTTTTGTGGTGTTATTAATGTACATAAAGGGCATCTGCACTGTAAAATAAATAACACTTTCAGTAGTGAATGACATAAACACAGGAGAATGAACCATGTTCTTATAGCAGACTGACCACAGTAAACCACACTCAAAGGGAGAGTTTCTAAAAAAAAAAAAATCAAATCAAATAAAACAAAACAAAACCCCCAAAAAGGAGAGGGACATGTGGAGTGGCTCTTAGCTCTCAGCTGTCCCCCCAGGATATACAGGTGAGCCAACAAGAGACACATGACCAGCTCCAGCAAGAGCCGTTGACAAGGCTGAAATATCAAAACCAGACACCTGACCCATGTCTGTTGTCAGGACACCATCCACCATGGCAACCAGGCTGCCTTCCTTCTCACAGGCTGGCCTCCAGCTCAACTGAAGCCAGGCAAAAAAGTCAGGATTCTAAATATCAACAGCGTCACTCTGTCAAAAACTCTCCCGTGATCTTTCTCAGAAAAGGAAATGCAATGACAATTTGAAAGCTGGCCAGGCCATCCATGTCCAGAACTAACTGTCAGTGGTCCAGTGCCTTTCTGAAACACCGTGTCCTGCACTGTGGACAGTCTCTTCAAAGGATAATATAACACCATAAACCTCATGTGAAACCAATTAGGGTCAAGTACAGTAATTAGAAGACTTTCCAAGGAGTGGTAGATGGCAAAATTAAAAAGTCAACAAATGCCATGAGCAGATCTCTTCCCAGCTCTTTATCACTGAGTCCTGTTTGGTTCCTTCATATCACCAATGACAACCTTGACCTCTTTTTTCTTCCTGGTATCTTCTCTCATCCCTTATCTATTTTCTGTTCCCCCATGAAGATTGTAGGCTTTCTGGAGACAGGAACTGTATCTGTTGTATTCACCAGTGTATATTCAAAACCAGTTACAAGGCATGTTTCATAATAGAGTATACACATATCCTTCTCCTCTCTCATGTGTGACTAAAAAAAAAATAGCAGAATCAATGACAGAAGTGAAAAGACATATAGTTCTTATTGTGCTAAAGCTTTGGTCAAAGGCTCACCTCATTTACTCCTTAGATGTTTTCTGTGTACATGTGGGTGCATGTACATGTGCATGTGGAGGCCATGGGTGCATATATGCATGTGGATGTCAGAGATTGATCTTGGGTGTCATTCCTTAGGAGTTCCCCACTTTGATTTTTGAGATAAGGTCACCCTCTAGAGTTCACTGACTTGACCAGGTTAGCTGTCCAGTGAACCCAAGAGATCCACCTATCTGCAAGTGTCTAGTTCTCCCTTCTGAGAACACAGCTTCTTTATGATTTTTTTTTTTTTTCTGAAAGTGTTTGGGTGGAGTACCCGAGTTGGTAATGTCCACAGGGTTTCCCACACTGAAGTCAGCCTGGCATTTCACAGTCCAGACCCTCCATTGGGACCTTAATAATCACATGGCTAGGGCTACAATGAAGGCTTTCACATGAATCATATAAAAAGACAGTAAATATTACTCAACATGTATGTCTAAGATCCTTCATTAGTAGAAAAGTACCATCATGCATGGCTTAAAAAATAAGTTAAGGTCTTTAAAATTGTGTGGCAATCTCTTTACTGACCGAACCATGTTCCCAGCCTCCCTTAAATGACATACATCATTTAAGTATCTTTTTACCATGAGACTCAGAGAAGTCTAATTTTTAGGAGTCTGTGAAATTATTATACAGTGAACTATCTCTATCCCTCTTTCTAAGACTCTAAAATGAAAATTATGAATAGCTTGGAATTAACCCTAATTGTGTTTTTAAATCCACTTAACTTTTTTGTGCATTTGTGGTGCTGGGGTTCAACCTCAAGACCTTGGGAATGCCAGGCCAGCACTTAACTACTGAACTACACTCTCTTGCCTGACCTCTCTTGTTGCTTTAGTGGTTCTGAACTTTGTGCAGTGCTGAGGTGAAGGCTGAGGTTGGCTGAAGAAACTACACAGCCAAGCTACAAGGCAGTCTCTGTAATTTTGTTTTCACTGCTTATTCCAATATATTTATTAGGTTGTTAAACTGAACCATCTTGTCTTGTCTCAGCCAAGTTTCTTACGATGTCCATGGCACATTAACTTTGCAGTATAGTAAAACATGTTCATGGTCTTAGGTGAGTGCTTGAAGCTGCTGTACAGATGCATAAGTCAAGAGGTGGGTCGAAGGTTCAAGAAGGTCTTTTCCAAACCTCTATGGTTTGGAAATGGGACTAGAAACCTCCTGGGGTCAAGGCTCTGATGAGATTCCTGGAGTGTCCTGGTCCAGGCGTGGGTTTGGAATACTTGGGAAATGGCCGACCACAGGGATCTCAGGGCCCCTCATTCTGGCTTGGTTTGGAAGTGCTGAGCTGTATGAAAGGCAGGACAGTTGAGGGGGTGGTGGAGACTTTTAAAAAACCTCAACAGGAATTTCAATTGTTCATTTTTGGCAACAGCTTTGGTATGATCCATATGAAAGTCCAAATAACTTGTTTTCTACTGACTTTAGATTTTCTTTATTTCTGACCTTTAGGGCTCAAGGATTACCATCATGCAGAGAAGTCAAACCATGTGCTAATTTAGGTTGGTGATGCAATAAGGGAAATTAGAGTGCAATTGTCAATGATCAATATATATTTTACTAACACAAACTATACAGAAAGCCCTTCTTCTTCTTCTTCTTCTTCTTCTTCTTCTTCTTCTTCTTCTTCTTCTTCTTCTTCTTCTTCTGAGCTAGCTCAAGGATAAATTCAAGTTTAAAATGTTGGCCTAGACTGATCAAGTATTGGTATTTTAAAAAATGAAGCTCAAGTTCACTTTCATTTTTTCTCTCTCCATGTCACTCAGGAGATCTGGTCTGTAGTATTGATTACTGGACATTAATATCCTCACATAAACTATGGAAAAATGTAGGTCTGAACACAAATGGGACAGGTATGTAGGGAGAGTCATAATCTGATTAGGTATCATTGCAAAATCACAACCACTTTGTCCATCTCTTCTGCTTCAAGGACATTGAAATGTGATGGTCTTTCCTATTCAAAAGAGATGTAAGGGCTCAACCTACTTTTAGTTATACTCTTCATATCACACTAACGTCATATTTACTAATTGATTTTAGCTGTTCCTTACATTTATTTAAAGCCTTACTTTTGGTCTTTTTGGCTTTCAGTCTTTAAAATATAGTGTGCTGGGCTGGTGAGATGGCTCAGTGGGTCACGACACTTTCTACAAAGCCTGGAGACTTGAATTCAGGTCCTGGGACTCACATGGTAGAATGAGAAAATGGACTCCTGTAACTTTGTTCTCTGACCTACTTACACTCTCCCCCCATTAAATAAATTAATTAACTAAAAAGTAAATAAAATACAATGTGTATCTTAATTGCTTTTTTATTGCTGTGACAAAACATTCTAATTGTGGCAATTACAGAAGAAAGCATACAATGGGAGTTTACATTTTCAGAGGTGAGTCCATGTCCATCATGGTGGAGAACTTGGCAGTAAATGGCCAGGCATGGTGCTGGAGCAGTAGTAGTCCAGAGCTTATATATCATCCACAAGTAACATGAGAGTGTTAACTGAGAATGGCTTGAGCTTTTAAAACCCCAAATTCAACCTCAGTGACACACCTTACTCAACAAGTCTACATCCTGTGAGCCTTCCCTGACAGTTCTACCAACTGGGGAGCAAGCATTAAAATATATGGTGCTATGGGGGGCATTCTCAGTTAAACCACCACAGTGTGAATATTAGATTGGTAGCTTGGTACCTTATATCTTTATACTCAGAAAGTATTGACCAATGGAACACTTTGCAAATTGTGGGACTTATCTATTTATTATCCTTTAAGTTTGAAGACATCTTATGCACATTTTCTTTTTGATTTGCATTCTGAATAACGCCTTTTATTTGAAGTTAGCTCAGATTAGAGGTAGATAGGTGAGTAGATAAATGTAGATGGGAAAAGATACACTGCCTCTTTAGCTGATCTTTTAAAGTTAATTTATTTTGAAATAGAATCTCACTATGTATTCCTGACTGGTCTGAATTCTGTATGCAGACTGGGTTGTTCTCAAACTCACAGAGATCTGCCTGCCTTTGCCTCTTGAATCTTGAGATTACAGGAATTTGCCACTGTACTCTGCTAATTATATTTATATGTGTGCATGTGCTCATTTGTCTGTATGTGTATCACATGTGTGCAGGTGTCCTCAGAAGCCGGAAGAGGACAGTGGATCCTCGTGAGCCATCGAGTGTGGATGTTGGGAACTAAACCTGGCTCCTTTGTGAGAACAACATGTACCCTCAACAGCGTAAACATTCTCCAGTCCCATAGCTGATAACTTAATGATTTTAATTACCACTCAGTTCTTAAATAGTAATTTTTGGAATTTTAAAATCAAGACTATTAGTCTTTGAGTTCTTTCTTGATAAAGATATTGTGATTTTTTTTTTTAGACATAGAAATTAAAAAAATTAAGGTTGGGATGCTAGTTCAGTGGTAGATCAGTGACCTACCACACCGGGGACCCAGGTTGAACCCCCAGTACTGGGCTGGAAAAGGGAGAGGAAGAAAACAAGTAAACAAAATGAAAGATAATATTTCATATTTATAACTGTGTGTTATAGAACTAAGTCTTCCAAAATACTGGAAATGACTCTTGTAAGACTTAGTTTATTTTAATTGACTATTAATTATAACCATTTGTGACAGATAATATATTCCTAGTCATTGTCTTGAATACTTACAAACGTGCTCATTTTTATTAAAATTTTAAATTACTCGCATTTCTGAGGCAGTTTTGAAATGTAGCTTCTGTTAAGGGCTGACATTGAGGGAGGACCTCATGATGCGCTGTCTGGGGACACACTCCTCCCTAGATTTCATGGTGAAATCTTACACGTCTATCCTCCACACATGTGGTCACATACATCCACTGCACAGAGAGAACAGTCAGTCACTCTCTGCCTTCTGCTCCCAGCTTCTGTGCTTTAGGGACATTAGCATGCATGTTATTTTCCAGTTATTTCACAGATGCTTTGCCTTGGCTGTGTAACAACAAATGTCTGCAGGGCTTTTAGGGTTAAACCCACGAATGAACTTTCCCGTCAGAATGCATTTCAATTTTTCCCTCTGGAGAAAAAGCAGAAGTATAAATGAGTTTCTTCTTTATCCCTTGGATCATTTGTCTGTTACCCTGGCCCTTCCCGACATTCTCCTTTCATTCACTCTGAAGGGAAATGTGTGTTACACTCATTTCAAAGGAATGTCTGCTATTTGGCAGTTGACTGTGCAAACTCCAATTAGTGGCTCACAAGGTGTTGAAAAAAAACAAAACAAAACAAAACAAAACAGAGTCCTATTGGGGGTGGGGAGGATATTTGGCAGCTACCTTCTGGCAGCTTGAAAAATAGTTTCCTTGCCTTGAGACATGAAGCCACATCCCAATTCATATAACCAGAAGGTCAAAAAAATTCAAAAATTGTTGTCACACCTATGATACATGAAATGGAATTCCAAACCAAACTAAGCAAAGAGTTAAAATGATTTTCAAAGCTGGGGAGATGACTTGGTTGGTAACTTGTCTGCTGCGTAAATGTAAGGACCTGAGTTTGAATCCAGGTACAAAGCTGGGTATGCTGAAGGGCGAATGTCTATAATTCCTGGGCAGGCAGAGAAAAGAGAATCTTAGGGACTTGCAGGCCAGTCAGCCAAGCCAGAGTGACAAGTTTGTCTTAAAATGTAAAGTGGAAAGAGGGTGGAGAAGACATCTGACATTGTCTTCGGACCTCTATAAGCACAGTAGCTGTGTTTGTGTACAAGCAGACAAACAGACAGACAGACAGACACACACACACACAGATGCACACAGACAAACACACCCACATACCTTTTAAAGAAAGCTAAGCAAGTCATGTGCTCTGTGCTTTATGTATAGTGTCTCTTACATGTCACTATTCTAGTTTTCTGCAGTTTCTCTGCAGTTGGAGGTTTCAGAATTTAGGATTTTTCATTTTCACTCATGTTCTTCAGGCTCTGGGTGTCAGGTCTTCATAAGGTCTAGTGAGGTGAGACTGAGAGTGTGAAGAGAAAACAATAAAATGAAAGTCAACTCAGTCAGCTTCTATCTTAGAACTGGAATTTACTTCAGGGGGAAATGTGTAAAATTCTCCTGTAAAGAAAGATTACTGTGAAAGTTATATCTATATCTATACCTTTTTGTTACTTAGAACATTGCTTTAAATAAAGAAGAAAGACATACTCTCTCTTGTGAAGGAATTCTGACAGATTAAAAAGTAGTGTCCAACAGGAAACACATACCTAGGAGATCCTTGACAGAAATGTGAGCAGAATTTCTATTTTTCTATTTCAGGTTTGTGTTCCGTCTCTTACTTTTCTGTTTTGGTTGCTAAGTGATATTGTATAACTTTGAAAAAGGAGTTTTTAACTCAAGGCAATCCCACTAAAATCAGGAACTAGACAAGGCCATCCTCTCTCCCCTTATCTATTCAATATAGTTCTCAAACTTTTAGCTAAAGCAATAAGAGAACAAAAGGAGATTAAAGGGATACAAATTGGAAAAAAGAAGTGAAACTATCTCTATTTGCACATGATATGATTGTATACATAAGTGATCCACAAAATTCTACCTAGGAATTTCTACACCTTCAGCAAAGTAGCAGGATACAAGATTAACTCAAAGAAACCAGTAGCTCTCCTATAAACTAAAGAAAAAAGGGCCGAAAAAGAAATAAGGGAAACATCACCATTTACAATAGCTGCAAATAGCATTAAATATCTTGGAGTGACTATAACCAAAGAAGTAACAGATCTATTTGACAAAAATTTAGATCACTGAAGAAAGAAATTGAAGAGGATATCAGAAAATGGAAAGCTCTTCCATGTTCCTGAATATGTAGGATCAACATAGTAAAAATGTCAACCCTACCAAAAGCAATCTACAGATTCAATGCACTGCCCATCAAAATCCCATCACAATTTTTTACAGTCCTTGAAAGAACAGTACTCAATTTCATTTGGAATTACAGGAAAGCCAGGATTGCCAAAACAATTTTGCTCAACAAAAGAACCTCAGGAGGCATTACCATCCCTGACTTCAAGTTATACTATAGAGCTACAGTAATAAAATCAGCCTGGCACTAGCATATAAACAGACTTGTGGATCAATGGAATAAAATTGAGGATCCAGACATTAACCCAAAAACCTATGAACACCTGATCTTTGACAAAGAGGCCCAAAATATTCAATGGAAAAAAAGAGAGTATCTTTAACAAATGGTGCTGGCATAGCTGGATGGTATAGTGTGTAGAAAAATGCAAATAGATCCGAGCCTGTCACCCTGTACAAAATTCAAATTCAAGTGGATCAAAGACCTCAACATAAACCCAGCCTCACTGAACCTGATAGAAAAGAAAGTGGGAAATACTTTCCAATGCACAGGTGACCACTTTCTAAATATAACACCAGTAGCACAGACACTAAGAACAACAATCAATAAGTGGGACCTCCTAAAACCGAGAAGCTTCTGTAAAACCAAGGATACAGTCCATAAGACAAAATGACAGCTTACCGAATGGGAAAAGATTTTCACCAACCCTACAAGTGACAGAGGACTGATCTCTAAAATATATACAGAACTCAAGAAACTAGAAACCCAAACCTTGAATAACCCAATCAAAAAATGGGGTTCAGAATTAAAAACTGAATTCTCAGCAGAAGAATTACAAATGGCTGGAAGTCACTTGAAAAAGTGCTCAACATCTTTAGCTATCAGAGAAATGCAAATCAAAACAACTTTGAGATACCACCTGACACCTGTCAGATTGGCTAAAATAAAAGACATAGAACAACCTATCCTGGAGAGGTTGCAGAGCAAGGGGAACACTCCTCCATTGTTGGTGGGACTGTAAGCTTGTTCAGCCACTCTGGAATGCAGTATGGATGATTCTCAGAAAACTGGAAATCAATCTCCCAAAGATCCAGCAATACCACTATTGGGCATATGCCCTAAAGATGCACATTCACACTCCAAAAGCATTAGTTGAACTATGTTCATAGCAGCATAGCAAGAACCTGAAAACAACCTAGATGCCCCTCAACTGAAGAATATATTGACAAACTGTGGTACATCTACACAATGGAGTACTACTCAGCAGTAAGAAAAAAAAATGATATCCTAAAATTTGCAGGCAAATAGATGAATTTGGAGAATCTCCTCCTGAGCTAGGTATCACAAACCCAGAAAGATAAGCACTCACTCATTAGTGGACTTTAAACAAAAAGCTAAGCATGTCTTAGCTGCAAACCAAAAACACTAAACAGATTGGGATCTGAAACACCTTGGACCAGCAGCTTGGATCCCATTCCCTCCAGAGGAACACCTGACTCAGTCTTGATGTTGAGGTGAGGAAATCAGATCTGCCTGGAGTGGATGCTGAACTAAGCCACCTTGAAACCTTGGGACCTCCTACCCTTGCTGGGGAGGAGATAAAGTGATGGAGAGAAGAGTGAGTGACTGGGAGGGATGGGAGGAGGAAGGGAGTCTCAACAAGGGCATACATGGATAAAAAAATATGACTTTATTCATAAATAAATAAAAACCAATAAAATGAAACAAAAACCAAAAAAAAACAAAAAAGAATTTTTAATCATGATATTTTATATAATAATATGTTACATACTTGATAAATTAATAACATTCCTTTATACTTTAGGTTTCCACAGCTGGTTTGTATGAAAAATATACTCCTTGTCACTCAAGTCATATCTGGTCCATTAATTTGTCCAAAGTGTCATATTCTTTAAGATCCATTATGAAAAACAGCAAGTTCTGACTTTTGTTCGGGACTGGAAGTAGAAGCCTCTCACCTCTTCTGCTTACTCTAGGACCTAAACAGACTGAAGAAACCCACATAACTAAAGGATTCCAGATGACCCCTGTGCTCTGAGGGTTAGATAGTCATCTTAACATTTCCCTGTGTTAAGACATGGGCTGAGGCTTTGAGCTGCTGTGGGGCAGTGTACCAGGGCTGGCTGTGTCATTTATGAAATCAGGAAAAAACTACATATGCACATGTCTGGATATAACTTTTAAGAAGGAGGAGGAGAGGTAGATAGGTAGAGATAATAGATAGATGATCAATAGGTACATAAGTAAATATACAGATAGGTAGGTAGATAGATAGATAGATAGATAGATAGATAGATAGATGGATAGATAGATAGATACATGGATAGAATTTTATTGAAACCACTGGAATGTGAGACTCTTTAAGGTAGCTCTTGGCAGTGATGTGAAAAATTGATGAGCAGATGAATCCTCAGACAGAATTTCGAAAAAAATCACAAGGGGAAAATACTATTTCACATTGCTACTAGGGACTGATGAAAAGCATGAGTGGCTGCTTAAAATCTAAAATGTACATTGTTTGAGGATAGCTGCTGTTCTGGAAAGTCAATCTTGTTGAAATTTATGTCTAGTCAGACTACTTTATAAATAGAGAATAGAATAGGTAGATGAGAACATCACAGAACCAGCCTGCATCCAAATCTGATATATTTAATTACTCAGTTTAAAATTACTTAGTGTACAGTTGTGCACTCTAGATTTTTCTCTTTACTGTTTGGGTTTAGATTTGTTGTTTTGGAAGGCCATGTGTGGCCAGTTGGTCTCAGAGCAAGTGAAGGGCGAGGCAATTCAGAACAGAACTTGGAGATGCTTCTGAAAATGAAACCAGGTTGCCAATGCTGTAGGCATCCTGGGATAAGTGTGGTGCTTGTTGAATCCCATCCCATCCCTGAACATCAGTCCACCATGGACTACAACATGGCAAGGGATTTGCAGAGCAGTCAAATCAAGCATGACACTCACAGATATTTGTATGACCTCCCACATGAAAAAGTGAAATTCATATTTTCATACCTCCTACTCATGTGACAGCTTCAAAAGAGGTTTTGTGCTGCAATTGTTCCGCGAGATAAGCTTCTCTGACCATTCTTGTGAAAGAGGAATGCTTTGTGATGTGTTTATATGACGTCTGCAAAGAAAATGAACAAGTCTAGGCTTTGGTAGTGGTACCAGGTGCCTACTGTCAGGTACTCCTGATGCCAGAGCTGGCCTCTCCCACAGGCTTGTGTGGGTGAGGCACACAAAGGGTCATGTGCCATCTGGGTCAGCCAGTTAACCACTGGACTCTGATGCCCGCATTTGCTAATTTGCTTTCAAGTGTTGGTGATCTACTGTTAGTCTGGCATAAAATAGCAGTGCTTTGGTTTCACCTCGGGGATGACAGTACTTGGGGAAGAAAAAGGAAATTAAAAATGTATTTGCAAGCATGGCAAAGAGTGCAAGGTACAATGCCCCTTAGAAAGAGTGACATGTTAGAAAAAGCATCAGGAGAAATGCTTGATAAGCTGCTGGAAGAAAGGAAGGGAGCAGGTTGTTACCTTGACTACAGAACTAATGGTCAAGGTTCCTGCTGCAAAGGTGGAGATGACCAGATACCTGAGGAAGGGGTAAGGATGGACCAAGGAAATCAAACAAGACTTACTCTGGGACCCCCAACCTACAGAGAAAAGTATCTCTATGGAGAAGACTCCCATGTGACAGTGCCTCAGTGGTCAGTTGCTGACTCCTTGGCTTCAGAGTAAGCTGTCTCTGGCACCCCACAGATAGATAGAGAGAAAACCAGGGAAGTAGCGTTTGGATTTATGAACAGAAAACCTAAGTGCTTAGTTTTTCATTCTTCCTGCACAGGGAACAATTATAAGTAATAGTAATATGGTTTACATTTTTCGTCTTCTAGATATTTGTTTGAACTCTTTACACTGTTTCCTTATAGGTGCAGTGTGAATTCAGATATACCTTCAGAGACGTCTTAACTCCTGATAGGCTTTGTTTGTCTTCTAGATCAAATTCCAGAGTGAGAAGCTACTCATGTTAGGAGTTTTGACTTTCTTTCTTTTTTTTTATCATTTGTTAATAGGATCCAGAATGAAATGATATTTTGCACATTGAATTATAAATGAATTATTATTTTACATTGCAATGCCTTTAGTTTTTGAGACAGGACCTTACTCTGTTATAAGGCTGGTCTAGAATTCACTGGGTAGGTTACGTTGGCGTTTAACTCAGGACAATCATTCTGTGTCAGCCTCTGAGGTGTGGGGATTATGAATGTGAGCCATCAAGCCCGGCTTTCATTTGACATCATTAACCAAACAAGCTCATAAATAGAGGAGGGTAATTGGTTATACAGCTGGAAGATGACAGGAACCATACAAAGATCATTACAGTCCAGGTAAAAGGTAAGAAATATGCTATGAATATGTGTGGAGCCTGCCTTTCCTTGGATATTAAAGAAGCCTTTAGAAAGGTGAAATTGGGTCAACCCTTGAAATAAAAAAAAATTAGAAATGAGAGAGTTGGGTATAAGCATGGATATTTGGGGTGGTAACTGTTTGGAGGCAGGAAATAAGAGAGATGTGTTAAACTGTTATCTTTGCATAGAGGGCAAATGAGGCAGAAGAGTGGAAGGCGGGGCGGATCATGTCTGGCACGGATGCTGGGTAAGTGGGGAGTTTCTAAAAGACTGAAGAGGGAACGCAGGGCAGAGCTATGCCTTGGAGAGACTAACCATGGTTAAAGGGCTTTTCTTCAGGCATTACTGGAGGCAAAGACTCCTGTCAACTAGGGCCAAAATGAGAAGTCTTGGCCTACTAGGGTAGTAGGAAAAATGAGCAAGAAGATACCCGGAAGGAATACATTGACTGTACACAGCTGTTGTGTTCTTTGAGATACTTGTGGTTTGGTTTTTAAATGGAAAACAGTCCATGATAGTTTTAGAGTCGTATGTAGCAATGGGCTTTTATTTTCGGCTCCTAGCCAAATTCTCCATGAGTCAGAGTCACATGCTGTTCTGTCAGGTAAGCTCTGCTTGGTCCTGCAGGACATTGCAGTATTTCTTCAAGTCTTTGTATTAGGACTTTTCCTGTCTGAACTGAAGATGTCTTTCTCGTGTATCATTCTCTTAGAGCCTTGTTTTTTGGAGACAGGGTAATTCATATGCCTTATTTACAGAAAACCTACTCAAGATCAAGACAAATGTCCTTTCACTGTTTTTGCCCATCAATTTGCCTTGGTTTTGATGTGGGATGTTGAGCATCTAAAGCAATTACAGGAAATCTAGTCTACACTCTCTGTGTCATTTCTTGCTCCGTCCCTCATCCATTCTGCTTCACAGGAACTCACATGGAATGGCTCGGCATTGGTGTGGAGCCAGTTATAGGTAGACTGTGCGGTGCAGGAACTACTACAGGTTGAGTATGGAAAACAATTTGGCATGTGAGGCCTGCCTTTAGCTCATCATTGGAAGAGAAAACAATGAGGTGTGGTGAGCATGGTTGGGGCCGGGATCTTTCAGGCTAACACAGCTGCCATCCTCATTTCTACACAGCTCTTCTATCTTGTTTATTTGCTGACTTGCTGTCCTCTCAAAATCTCTCTTAGCACACAGTGTTAGTTCCATAGCCCTCAAATGTAAGGTCAAATTCCATTGCTTAGTTTCTGTGTGGACTTAACAAATATTCTGACCTTCGATGATCACTTTTCTTATTAATAGTAGAACACAAGCTTTCCTATAACATGAAGAGTTTCTTGAGATAATGCCTGACATGATTAATACAAATGTATTACAGACTTTAATCAGCAAGATAACAGGAAAAATAAGAAGAAAGGGAGGAAGAAAGGAAGAAAGGAGTAGAAAGAAAAGTTGAGTGAAGTAGATATATATATATGTATTAGCTACACTGGTCACCATTTATACCATACACAAAGGTTAATCACACTGTATCACATAAGTATGCAGTTTTATTTTCTAATTATATTAAGGAGTTTATAGAATCTATGTTTAAAATGCTAATAGCATCTGCCTCCTAGTGTATGTGAGGGTTGCATGCAAAGGTTTCAAACACAGTTTAGTTACCATGTACTGCACATCTTCACATGTGGCCAGGCCTTCAAGCATCAGCACGGTTGGTTACTGATCCTCTCTACCTCAGTAAGAGTCACACATTATTTCATTGTTTACATCTCTGTCCCTTTTCTGCACTGTGTGTTCCAATGCTAACATCCCGCACTGGCTTCAGGCAGGGTTCTAAATCTGAATTTGCAAATGAGAAGTCTTAAGCTTGATGTGTGGAGTTTGCTCAGAATCACATATATAGTAACAGGCACATTGTTGGGTTGCATCCCCAATCTCACTTTGTAGGATCTTGATGTGAGAGCACTGCATTCCGTGCCTACCTAGGCCTTGAGGCAATGCCCAAGAGATGAGACATTCACTTGATGCCTAATTAATAGCTTTGACAGAGTCTTACTTAATGGTGGCTGATTTGGAACACATCTATGATATGTGGACAGTGTTATTGAGTAGGAGAAAGTGAAAAAGCTACCAGTGTTTTAATTTTTATATCTCTTATTTTTGCATAATTTATATGGGGGTAGATGTGTCATTAAAAGTAAAGTTAATAACCTGAGATTTCTTGACCCCCAGATTAGACCTCCAGCCTCTACTCCAAACAACTGGTTTGGAATTAGCTCAAATTTTCCCTAAATTTTTTTGAGCATTAAAATATATATTTAATTTAAAGGAAATATTTAATTCACCACCCTCTGTTATATGATGACTTTGATGCCAGTCTTGGCTCCACGAGTCCTCGCCTCAAACAAAAAAAACTAACAAATAAGCAAAATTTCAAATAATGTTTCTATTCAGTTAAATATAGGTATATAAACGGTTTTTACAAGTTGAATGAGTAAATATAAAATATAAGAAGGACAATGCAAAGATCCAAGATGCACAGATTCCCACAATTATTTTTTTTTAAATAATTTTATTAGGTAACTCTTGTCAACAATGCCATTGATTCATTCAGAAATAAAAGTTGCTTATCATGCCACAAAATAGTAAGTCAGTTTACTTACGGGTAAAATAAAGCAGAAGGTGGCAGTCAACTTTGCAGCATTTGAGTTATTCAACAAATAATCATTGAACAACTATTGTGTGGCAGCTACTACGCACAGCCGTGTTCCAGAACCTACTAGGATATTTTTCCTACTAAGGTTTTCCTGAAAGAACAGCCAAAGCAACTCAGAGGGCTTGAAAAATGTAAATGAAATGTACTAAGTGATACACACAGGTGAGAAGAAGTCTGGGCACAGAAGCAGAGACAGACATCAGCCTTGCCAAGTGGTGATAAAACCTCAAATTTTCTTAGTACAATGTCTGGCAGGCATTGTGCGAAACTTCACTTAATATTTCCTTGTCTATCTGGGACAAGTTGCTTATGGAATCTGGGCCTCCATTTCCCATGTGTGAGGCAGGATAGAAATTGTGTATCTATGTCAGTAGGCTATTATGGGAACTGAAGGAAGTAATATATAAGCTTCATGCATACTCCAAATTACCAATTCATGAAATTTATTACAGTAAACATGCTTCTGTTACCACAATTCAGATTTTTCTTATATTTTACTTTATATATGGAATGTATAGCCTGTTAATGATATGATGCTATTTTTTGTATTCTTCTCCTGTAAGGCAGTATCTAAAGTAACTTGTCTATTTATTTATGCACATAGATGTCAGTGTTTTTTATGTGACACTGGAATGGAACCCAAGGCCTATGCATGCTGGGCTAACACACTGCCATTGAGATGTGTACACTGCCATCGCTGTGGTATTTTAGTGGGCATCAAAGATGAGAGAACCTACAAATGGAGAAGGCATAACGAGAGAAAAGTGAGGTAATTTAATGGAAGCACAAAGAATTTGTTCCTTTCCCATAAGGCCAGAGACAGAATGAAGGTCCAGGATTATGACCCCAATTTTTAAATAACCTTTATTTTTTGGGAAAAAAGCACTGCATACCAACCATCATGTGAGAAAGAGTTAGGGATAGATTGGACATTAATTTTATGAATTATATTTAAAATATATATTCATTTTGATTGTGGTGTATATATATGTTTATAATATTTCAGATTAATTTTCTATGTGAGAACATATGGGTTTGAAATGCTATTTAGTAACTTATGATAAATTTTACAGTTCTAAGCATGATCATGATTTTCCTTTTTTAAATTTGTTTTTTTTTAAATATTTTTATTATGAATAAAGTCTCATTTTTTTATCCATATATCCCCTTGTTCAAACTCCCTTCCTCCTCCAGCCCATCCCAGTTACTCTCTCTTCTCTCCATCTCCTTATCTCCTCCCCAGCAAGGGTAGGAGGTCCCAAGATCCCAAGGTGGCTTAGCTCAGCATCCACTCCAGGCAAATCTGCTTTCCTCACCCCAATATCAAGACTGGGTCAGGTGTTCCTCTAAAGGGAATGGGCTCTAAGGTGCTCGTCCAAGGTGCTTCAGATCCCAAGCTGTTCAGTGATTGTGGTTTGCAGCTTTGGGTATGCTTTGCTTTTTGTTTAAGGTCCACTAATGATTGAGTACATCCCCTGCTTATCTTTCTGGGTTTGTGATACCTGGCTCAGGAGGAGATTCTCCAAATCCATCCATTTGCCTGCAAATTTTAGGATATCATTTTTTTTTCTTACTGCTGAGTAGTACTCCATTATGTAGATGTACCACAGTTTGTTAATCCATTCTTCAGTTGAGGGGCATCTAGGTTGTTTCCAGGTTCTTGCTATGCTGCTATGAACATAGTTGAGCTAATGCTTTTGGAGTGTGAATGTACATCTTTAGGGCATATGCCCAATAGTGGTATTGCTGGATCTTTGGGAGATTGATTTCTAGTTTTCTGAGAATCCTCCATACTGCATTCCAGAGTGGCTGAACAAACTTACACTCCCACCAACAATGGAAGAGTGTTCCCCTTGCTCCACAACCTCCCCAGCATAGGCTGTCATCTGTGTCTTTTATCTTAGCCAATCTGACAGGTGTCAGGTGGTATCTCAAAGCTGTTTTGATTTGCATTTCTCTGATGGCTAAAGATGTTGAGCACTTTTTCAAGTGACTTCCAGCCATTTGTAATTCTTCTGCTGAGAATTCAGTTTTTAATTCTGAACCCTATTTTTTGATTGGGTTATTTAAGTTTTGGGTTTCTAGTTTCTTGAGTTCTCTGTATATTTTAGAGATCAGTCCTCTGTCACTTGTAGAGTTGGTAAAAATCTTTTCCCATTCTGTAGGCTGTCATTTTGTCTTATGGACTGTATCCTTGGCTTTACAGAAGCTTCTCAGTTTCAGGAGATCCCACTTATTGATCGTTGTTCTTAGTGTCTGTGCTACTGGTGTTATATTTAGGAAGTGGTCACCTGTGCCAATGCATTGGAGGGTATTTCCCACTTTCTTTTCTATCAGGTTCAGTGAGGCTGGGTTTATGTTGAGGTCTTTGATCCACTTGGATTTGAGTTTTGTACAGGGTGACAGGCTTGGATGTATTTGCATTTTTCAACACACTACCATCCAGCTATGCCAACACCATTTGTTAAAGATACTCTCTTTTTTTCCATTGGATATTTTGGGCCTCTTTGTCAAAGATCATGTGTTCATAGGTTTTTGGGTTAATGTGGAGATCTTCAATTTGATTCCATTGATCCACAAGTCTATTTTTATGCCAGTGTCAGGCTGTTTTTATTACTGTAGCTCTACAGTATAACTTGAAGTCAGGGATAGTGATGCCTCCTGAGGTTCTTTTGTTGAGCAAAATTGTTTTGGCAATGCTGGCTTTCCTGTTATCCCAAATGAAATTGAGTACTGTTCTTTCAAGGTCTGTAAAAAATTATGATGGGATTTTGATGGAAATTGCATTGAATCTGTAGATTGCTTTTGGTAGGGTTGACATTTTTACTATGTTGATCCTACGTATCCAGGAACATGAGAGATATTTCCATTTTCTGACATCCTCTTCAATTTCTTTCTTCAGTGATCTAAAGTTTTTTTCAAATAGATCTGTTACCTCTTTGGTTATAGTTACTTCAAGGTACTTAATGTTATTTGCAGCTATTATAAAGGGTGATATTTCCCTTATTTCTTTTTCAGCCCTGTTATCTTTAGTATATAGGAGGGTTACTGATTTTTTTGAGTTAATCTTGTATCCTGCTGCATTGCTAAAGGTGTTTATCAGCTATAGAAGTTTGCTGGTAGAATTTTGTGGGTCACTTATGTATACAATCATATCATGTGCAAATAGAGATAGTTTCACTTCTTCTTTTCCAATTTGTATCCCCTTAATCTCCTTTCATTCTCTTTTTGCTTTAGCTAAAACTTTGAGAACTATACTGAATAAATAAGGGGAGAGAGAACAGCCTTGTCTAGTTCCTGATTTTAATGGGATTGCTTTGAGTATTTCTCCATTTAGTTGATCATAATTCTCTAAGGGGTGGGTAGAGTTTATATTTCTTTTTATCCCTCTGTAAGTTCGGCATCAGGACTGATAGTCTTAAAGCAGTGAGTACTTTTTCAGTAGGTGATAGGCAATGTTTTTTACCAACACAAATGCTATTTTTATTAAGGAAGATGTAGACTTATGAACCTTTTATTTGGGACCAAGACCTATTTATTTTAACAATGAGGAGGTAAGAGCTAAAATCCAGAATGTGAAAATGTGAACAAAACTGACTGTCATCATTCTGGTGGAACATTAGCAATCAACTAGCTCCCATGTTCTTGGAATTTGCACACTTAGAAATTTATGCCTGCAACCTAGGCTTTTCCTGCTCAAATGTGGCAAAGCCCAAGTCCCTATGCCAAAGTCGTCATTCTACTCTTAAAATCAAAAGTGGGCTCTGTTTTAGGTGACAGTGCCTTTCTGGCAGGTTTCCACTCTGGCTCAGGTCTTCAGAGCCCCCAGTCTGGCTGGCTTTCATGAGGAGAGAAGGAAAGTTTACCTCTGCATAGCAAGTAGGGTGGTGTCTTTTGCTTCAGTGTCTGGAACTTGGTTGATTCTGTTTAATTGCATGGAGGAATCGTTGAGTAACTAGAGCCAGGCGTGGAGTTGAATTCATTCCTCTCTCTTCCTCAGAATCAAGTCACTTTGAACTCCTAGCCTGTAAAGTTACTGTTGACCACGCTGGTCCAAACTACAGGTCAGTGTGACATTTCGACTCTGCTCATGCTGAACGACTGTTTAGAATGGCTTATTCATAATTCATGCATCTAAAAATGAATCATGTGTATTTCGATAGTGCCTTTAAAGGTGGCTAGTTTTCTAGTCTTCAAATATTTCCATAGTAGAACCTACAAACCTAACTTTTGATTAAATTGTTCCTTATAAAAAATCAAAGATTCTTTTCTTTTACATTAGTTGGTATTCTCAATGGAACTTCTTTTGTCTAGTACTAATTCTTAGGAAACAGATGGAGTTCAGGATTTTCCTTCCTGAATTCTGTAAAGTACCATCTGGTAAAATTTTTTACCTCTCTTCCATCTTTCCTCAGGCCACATGATATAGGCTATAGTGTAAGATTCTCATGTAAATACTCATGCTGCTAAGAAGTGAAAGGTACTAGCCTCCTGACCTACCATAGCATAGGACTGTAGATTATCATGAACCTGGGTCACCAAGGTATAAGTACATACTGAACTGGAATAAGTGTCTAGTTCTATTTCCCTAAAAGCAATTAACTAAATATTTTATTAATGTTTCTGCCTTGCTGATTATCAGGAAAATAGACATGGGAAGATGGCAGGGTAATGGGGCTTTGTCTAGAAATTATGCTGGCCATCCTAAATATTTTTATATTGGTTTAGGTATGTTTCTGGGTGATTAGATGCTCTATTTTCATAGTGTTCTTTGCTCACAATTTAAGATCATCCAAACTCTGAAATCTCCTGAGGAAATCCGATGGTCTTTCTTGAGAATGTCTAGAAAGCATTGCCCCCAGCAGGCCCATGAGGGCACATGATACTGTGTTGATCTCCTTACAAAAACCCTGGTTACAGAGGAGTTTCTCCCTGTTTGGGGCTTTGCAGAGTCTCACAGTTTGCCAACCGTGATAAATCTTAATTCCTATAAAGCTGCAACTGGGGTTCTAATGACAGCATGCTGCGAACTGGGCTTTTGTATTAATAAGTCTTAAGTGGCTATTGTCTCAACTAAATGGGAATCTGGAGACTAAAGCAAATCTCCCTTTGTGACTATTAAATAGGATTTTGACTTCAAGTGTTCATTACTGCTATGAATAACCAACTACTCAAAAACAAGAACTCAAGCCTCTCATTTTTAATTTATTTTTACAAACAATTTAGTAGGGTACAAAATAGGGGCCAATTTCATGTGCTTTTAAGAATAAACTTGCTTGTAATTTGACCCAACAGATACTCAAGCTTTGTTACTCTACCCTAATTTCTTTGTAACATTTTGACAGGTATGAAAATTCCCTCTGCACACATTGATTTATAATAGGTGAAAGCATAATGAAAAATTAGAAGTAACAGTCATTTTTAATATTTACCACTGATATTGCAAATATAATTAAGTCAGAGTTCTGTTCTATGACTTTTCTTCTCTCTATGATTCATAATAGCAAAGCTCGGATAAGGAGATGCAAACCAAGTGTTAGTTTTTCATTAAGCTAACACAGCAATTTAATACTTCCGGGTAGTTATAAGAAATAAAGATGTCATGAGCTAATGATCATTAGCACTCACGGAAAGCTTATCATGCTGCACCAAGACTGTGGATTGTCTGAATTAACCCTTGTAAGAAGCACTGTTTGTTATTGGCCTTTTTATTTTTCTGCAGTATTGGCGATTGAACCTAGAGATTCATACACACTAGGCAAAGGTTCTAATACTGAGTTACAGACTCAGCCATTTGCCTATCTTAAGAAAAGTTTGTGCGCGCATGTGTGCGTGCGTGCGTGAGTGTGTCTGTGTGTGTGTGTATAGGTATGCATGTGGTATGGATGTGAAGGGCAGAGGACAGCCTCAGATTCTTTTAATTGCACCCTGTTGGATAGAGCAGGGTGGTTGGTTGTGGGATTCTGTGCATTCTGTTTCCACTGTTGGGATTACAGACCCAGGCTACCACGGCCGTTTTTCCATGGATGCTGGGGATCCAGATTCAACTTCTCCTGCTTAAACAGCAAGCTCTTTACTCATTGAGCCCATCTCCTGCACACAGGGTTATTTGCTTTACATAGAAGAGGAAACCAAAGTGCAAATAGATGCAAGGTAGTTGCACTCCAGAGCCCATCCTTAATCATAACGATAAACGAAAGAGAAAGGTCCCCCGTCATACAACCAATATCTTGGGCCAGGTGAGGAAGAGGCCATTCTAATTTTTTGTAGGAGTTAAAGAAAAGAAAATGAAGTGGAGAGTCACAAATGCTGTCAAGGTGAATCTGTTTCTAAGGGGTCCAGGATTAAGGCCTCCCTGAAAAGTGAGGGGGCCTCAGTTGCTCCCACTTTTCCACTTTGCAGGGCAACTGCAAACGATCTCAGTCCCAGAAAAAAACTAGATGGGCCTTAAAGCACGTTATCCCAGAGAAGAGCATTGCATTGCACAGCAGTGAGTATGTGGCATGCTTGCATCTGCGTACATCCAGGTTATATGTTGCAGGAAAGGGCAAACCAAATTCAGCAGTTGATAGCCAGACATCACTTCCACTTTGGGAAGCTGTCGAGGACTCAGTTTTAAGAACTTAGGGTACACAATATATAACAAATTTTGCTGGTACCTTCTAGATTGTTCTTTCTCCCCTCCTCTCACTTTTTGGGTACTTTTGGGTTTGTTTGGTCATTTTTCTTTTCTCTGTTGTTCACGCTAGGAAGTGGTGATTTCACTCAATCAAATTTCCTTGTATGTTTACAGCATTACAGGATTCATATCTGGAATATTGCACCCAAACAAGGCAAGGACTTGTTTTCTTCCTGTGGTGAACCTGCTTCCTTGTCCATGGTGTGCTTCCTTTGTAAGTTGACAGTGGAAATGTTGAAGATGTCTAGACTATAGTTCTCAGTGCCCTGAATACCTAGTTGCTGGCCATTTCTGTTGTTCAAGGAAATATATACTCTTGTTTCTATACTTACTGTGTTTTCTCCAGTGTAGCATTTAATATCTGCATAGATACATTATCTCTAAATTTTGTAAATCATTGGGTTAATTAATTATTAACAGTTCTTTTTATTGAACAGAATATTAGGCAAAGTTTGGGAAATGGGCTTAAGTAAAATGAAAATTGAATTTAGTTGTACTCTGTTTATTCTGAACTTTGAATCCAGCATTCATTTTTGAGTGTCTGCTGTATTGAGGAAGTTTCAGTGAAGCAGAGGACCTTATGCTGGACGTCAGGATAAAGAGCATCAGGTAGAACCCATAAAGACTCAAGACTCATATGCTAATTACTCGGAACAACTGAGAAACATATGTATACAGCTAAATATTTGCCACTGGCCAAAGGCAAATATTAAAATATCGAGAGCATTTTCTTCTGCCTGATCTTTTTTTTTTTTTTTTTTTTTTTGAAACCTTTAATGTCAGGTATGCCCACTATGGGGTTTACAGAGTTTCCTGAGTTAGGCACAGGGGGCCCACTCTCTGCTTTTACAGATGCACAAGGTTGCAATCCTTTTGTCTCTTCCCAATCATATACACGGTCCTGATCCCTTGTGCCACATCAGCCCAAAGTCATAACCTCTAATCACCTAGTGATTCTGCTAGTCATAGCTACAAGGGGACATGAGCTTCTTTAGAAACATCTCCCACTGAGAGGGTTCATAAAGCTCTTCTCAGGTGGGAAGTGGCCCACCTAAATATCTGCTTAAATTCCTTAGAAGGACATCCTCCATACAAAGAGCCCTTATTAAAAATTGTTCCATATCCTCAAAGCCAGGAAAAATGTTTTTCTTCCTGAAGATAATGGATGCTGTCATCATTTCTGTCTCCCCTTTGCCCTGCCTGCTAATCAGTTCAGATGTCAGTTTCCTTGATTCCTCCTCATAGTTCTTTGCTGTTCCTCCTACTTTACACAGGGTTTTTGTTACACTCTGACACCATGATTTTATAACTTTTATAAGCTTAGAATTGTTTTGAGAATTAGGTAGATATTTTATAAGTAATTCTTATTCTCAACCTTTTTAAATTTAAAATTTGCATGTGATATTTTATTTTCAGTGATAAGGATCAAATGCAGAGTGTTATACATATTAGAAATATGCTTTCCCATTGAGCAACATTTCCAGGCCTTTATTAACTTGATTTAAATTCTTACCTTATCATTTGAACAGCCCATGCATAAGCTTCCACCCTTCTGTGGATTATATAATGGCAGAGTTCCATAGTTCTGAAGTTAAGGAATCTCTGAGGAGAGAGTATCCCCCTAATTTATATTTAACTAGCCCATTAATTTATTGTGCTAGGGAGTTAAAATGGACATCAGCCAAGAAAAGGTGAAAATAATAAAGACGTTACTGAATAGCTTGAGTTTAGCAATATGTCTTTTTAGCATTTTAACAGGGGATGTTTCATAGCCACAGATTCATTGCAAAGATTGGGAGAGCTACAGTTTAGGAAGTAAACTCCTTTTGAGATGAACCAGACTCTTCTTATGTCTTATAAACAGTCCGTTCTATCCAGAGTTTACAATACAGCAAGCAAGACGGATTGGCCATAGGACCAATTTAGAAGCTCTGGGTAATGTCTTTGAATACCTTAATGTTGACACTAACTCCATAACTCACAATTTCAGGATATGCTTCTTGGGGAAAGAGGAGATCGGGGCTACATAACAATGCTAGAGTTCAAAAGAGTTGAAGATGCACTTGGTATATTTGGGTTGGCACTGTGGAGCCGCGGATGCTTTCTATGGCTTATCTGACTTATCCAAACTGCTGACGTCAAAAGAATTAGGCTAGAAATCTTATGATTACAGCTTTTCTTGTGATCTTTTCTGGTATTTCCTGTTTCCTGTCAGGCCAAATATACTTCGAGAGTGGGTTATTTTATGGCATTTCACTGTTTCTGCTTTGGCTAGAGTCAGGGGTACAGGGGAACATGAGTAAAAATAATTAAGAACAAGGTCCTGAGCACCCCTCACTCCCATTTCTTTTTAAGCATCAAAAAAAAAAAAAGTTTCACTGTGGCTTAAAGTAGAATTTCATTTTTAATGGAACAAAGCCCATTGTGCAAGAAGGCACTTGGACTATGTTTCTGTTAGGTTTTTGGGGGGCAGGCTGGCTGTGCATGGCGAGCTGTAGACAAGTTCAGCAAACTTCAGCACAGCATGGGGGATTCAGAAGAAAGAGGGAGAAAAATGTCCTCACTAAAGGCTACATTTTTTTTTCCTTTGGGGCCACAGACAACTTAGAGAAACAAGAAAGAAAAACAAGTGGTTAGGGATGGCTTTCCCAGTTTTAAAAAATCTTGTCTAAATGTTGCTAAGTCTTTACTAAAGTGTTGACCACAACCCAGGGAGCTTACTAAGGGCTGTTTGCATAAGGATCCTGAAGAAGCTAATCCACAGTGGTTTATGGGCAAACATACTAATGCACTCACATTTGTGTGTGTGTGTGTGTGTGTGTGTGTGTGTGTGTGTGTGTGTGTGTGTGTGTGTTTGCATTATGCAGGGGCTGGAGGAGAACCTTGGGTAGAATTTTTCAGCTACCATACTTGTTTTGATTTTCTGAAGCAGGGTCTCTCATTGTCATGGAGCTTATCAAATGGGTTGGTCTGGCTGGCCAGTGAGCCCCAGGAACCCACATTTCTTTGCCTCCCCAGCAGGGGGCTTACAAGTATGCACCATGGCTCCCAGCTTTTCCTGGGGGTTTTGGGGATTGAACTCAGATCTTCCTGCTTGCAAGGGAAGTAATTTAGTGTCTGAGTCATCTCCTCAGCCTCAGAACAACACTTTTCTAGTCATCACACACTGGCTTAGTCTGGACCAAACGTCTGAATTTCTGCTTCCAGGTAATGAATGACGTCAAAAGAAGCAGAGCTATCAAGGGAGTGTGGCTATGACCTGTGATGGCTAAGAAACCAACAGTGTACACTTCCAGACTCTTTCCCCTCTATCTAACCTCCTTTACCTTCAATAGCCTGCTTCTTGCACCTCTGTCATTTTGATCTGGTGAATAGCTATCCATGTCTATGATGTGCAGTCTAAATGGCAAAATTTAGAATAGGAGGGATTGGGGTGTGCTAAGACATTTGATAATCTAAGTTTGATTTCTTTTTTCAGTATTAGGGATTGGACCTAGGGTCCAGGCATACTCAGCAAGCAGTCTACCATTGAGTTATACCCTCAATCTGTTTTGAAAATAAGAGGAAGACATTTCTTTCTTTCCTTCTTTCTCTATTTTACAAATCTATGTATACATTTAAATGGAGAATTAGCATATTCTTTGTCTGAAATTCTCAGGACTAGAAGTGTTCCAGAATTTAAATTAAAAGAATGCTTTTGGAATACTTGGTATATAGAGAATGAACCTTAGGAATGGGACCTAAGTCTAAACACAAAACTTATTTGTGTTCTGTATAGTCCTTTTGCACATAGAATGAATGTAGTTTAATAAATTTTTTGTGTGTATTTTCCTTTTGACTGTGACATGATGTCAGCTGTGGAATTTTTCTTTTGTGATACTGCATTGATTTCTGCTTTTCATATTAGTGATACTCAGCCTGTAAGCATATAATGCTCTCTGCTCATGTACAGGTAGACACTACACACTTACATAATATAGTCACATCGGTGTTAAATACTGGAAAATAAAGAGGACAGATTAGATTACATTTAGAGAGACTGTAAATCACTTTGGACTTGAGACTCTTTTGGGGTTTGACCACCATAGACAGTGCAGTTATGTCAATGGCTTGGCCAGCTGTTAAGAGACTGAATGGGCCTTGTGCAGTGACTTGCCAGTTCTGGAGCCCCGGAGTATGTCATGTGACCTCTGTGTGTTTTTAGTGTCTCTATTTTAAATAGAGTAGTTTAAATAGATGCTTTTAAAAGCTCATTCCCATTGTAAAATTTCAAGATCTCTATACTTTTTCACTTACTTACTTTCAACAGTTCTACGAGAATGAAGAATTCTTGCCACCATGCCATCTAGTCCATTGAAAATCTTTTTTCTTCCCTTCACTCCAAACTGTGTACAAAGTTGGTTAATCACTCTGCATTCCCAAACATTTCTTGAACATTTCTTAGAATATGTTACCTTTTTTTTCCTAATAGAGAACTTTCTAACATTTTGTGGAGATTTTTTTTTTAAACCACCTTGAAGAAACAGTCATAACAATCAGAATAGAGCATAAGGTGGCCAGTCAGTCAGTACCTAATTTTCACTAGCATACATGTGTGTACAAGTAGGTTATTTTATCTAGCTCACTGCATCATGAACAACATAAAACCTGTTCCTACCATGCACTTTTTCATCCATTCTGTAGCACCTATCCTTGGAAGAATTGTTCTTAAAAAGTGTCTTTAAGTGGCAACCTCAAAACAGGAAGACATATGACAAGGCAGATAGGAGGAAAGGTTCTTGTAGTTGGATTCAGGCATTATTGAGGGAGGTCTAGAGGCAGTTTTAGAGGCCTCGGGACCCTGAATGGGGCGTGGCCAGCCCCCATTGAGGACCCGGAGCTCATTCTGGGGGAGAGGTCTGACTCTATCATGTGGTATGGTTCAGTTCTACTCTCCAAAAATTGTCTTAAGGTTCAATTTGTATCAGTGAGTGTTTATATAACCCCTTAATAAATATTAATCCTTTATGTGATCAATTGCAAGTGAATAATTCTGCAATAGGTTCTGCTTATATTTGAGGAATAAAGTCAAACAGTGTCTTGAATTTGACGAACATTCTGGGATGGCTGATCTAAGTGGAAGAATCAAGAACTCAGGCATTCAGAATGAGTGTATCACATAGTACAATTATTTGTACAGTATTTCTTGCGTGAGGGTATTGTGTGTGTGTTGGGTTGTGTTGGAAAGTATTAGCACTTGGGAACAAAAGACAAAATATTTGCCATGTCAAGCTTTTCAACATATACTAAAATGGTCACTGAATATCACACTTACCATTTAAAAACTCCTTAGTGGCCCTCTACTCCAAGGCTTCTTTTTCGAGGGCCACTATTGTAACAATGATATAACAGGAAACGTTATGTCATCACATCCCACTAAAATTATGTGAATGCTCTTTATTGCCTCCATGATATACTCCTTAGGAAGGAGGTCAAATTATTAGATTCCTGCCTTCTCTAATCTCACTTGCATCTCATCTGTGACAAAATTTATATGCTCCAATTTGTCATTCCCAGAAATTTTTGCATCTAGTCTTATTGGTTTTTTTCTTACTTTGGTCTTTTATCTCTTCTTTATTCACAGATATATAAGCCACTTTAGGTATCATCTTAAAAAATTACTTTTGTTCTGATTCTTATTGCCTACTGCACAGACAGGATTAATGACTCCATTGCATGTTGACAGTTGTCATAGATTTTGCATCTGCAACTCTAGAGAGTATCATATATTACATCTATATATTTTATTTTTTTCTCTCTGTTTCCATTTACCATTTATCTATCCACTTAAGTGTCCTTAGTTCATGAGTCTTAATTTTTTTAAGAAATAAAAAAAGGGCATCTGGAATGTAACAGCCACTAAAAATAAGTTGAAAAATGCTCCCAACTCTACCTCTTATTTCCACAAACTATTGGTTTATGTATTATAAAGTATCACAAGTTGCCTGCATAGTTTTATTCTCTACTAATCCATAATTCCTCTCTCCTTTCTGTTCTCAGGATTGTAGCACTATGTTATACATCTAAAAGATAATTATTCAAATTTGAACTTTTCCTTTCTGAACGTCTGGGGTAACTAACCAGCAAATTTAGACCTCAATTTCTTCTAAGTTTGGAGTATATCTTTGACCCTTGGTCATTATATTAGAAGGTGCTAAATATTTGCATATGATATTAAAACACTATTTTGCATTCTGTGGACTCAGAGTATATTTGTATATTTTTGGAGGATCTGAAACATTTACATTTTTTCTAAAGTTTTATTTTTTATTCAATGATGTTTATTCACATTTTACCAGTCCTGTATCACCAACCCAAGTAATTGAGCCCTTCCTATTTTAAAGAGGGCAGAAAGAATTTGCTTTCTAATTTACACATTTGGAGAACTCACTATTTCCTGATTGCACATCTATTTGTCTTACATTACTATTTTCTTCTATAGGGCACTAGCCACAGATCCAAGAAAAAAAAGGTGAACCACTGTTCAAAAGAAATCAATGCTTGAGCATCTATTATGATGGTAGCAGTCATCTTTAATGTTAACCATCTTGAGAGAGGCAACCATGATTCCTGTTCCAAAGTTAGAAGAATAGAAGAATCCTTGCTACATTTCTGGCAGGGATTACTTCTTCCAGTATTTCCAATGCTTACAGAGTAGGAGTCACAGAAAGAGGGGGAAAGAGCACAGAAATTTCCAGTGAACATCATTTAAACAATAAAAATGTAACAGACTCGACCAGAGTACACGATACTGCAAAGTTATGACCACAATTCCAATTATAAGCAGATAGAAAACCATAACTTTTAATGAAAATCTACCAGGAAGGTATGAAGGGGGTGGTTTGAACTCCACATATGCATGGAACGCTAAGTAAATTCAGCCATATTGAGTAAGTAAAATTCAGGTATAGGGGCCAGCTCATAGTGGTTCAACCAATGCAGAGTGGATATAAAATCTCAGTCATGAGCTTTATTTATCTTGTATTCCTTAGGCCATATTGTGCTGTATACCAAAGATCCAGAGAGGACAATTGAGAATGGTATATAGTGAGACTGAGAAGAGAAAGTGATTCATAATAACAGTGTGTCTGTGTGTTTTGGGAACATTCAGTTGCAGGCATAGGTGGTGGAAAGTACTTATTTCAAAGATATGATTTGATCAGAAGAGACTGAGCACTATGTTGCTAATTAGGAAGATGAACATTTCTTATACTCCACACAGGCTCAGAATTTATGTGACAGCTGATGAACTAACCCAGATTCAACTGTCCGAGGAAAAGAAACAGGCTACATCTCATTACACACTCAAGTATGGAGATCTGAAATCTGTTAATTCTGTGACAATGACTGCCTCATCTCTGTCTCTGGATGTGGTGCAGACGGCATTTCTTGTATTTGAACCCATTTCTCCTCAGTGATTCAACCTCACTTTCTTCTTAGGGCACTCTGTGCCTGCTTCTCTGCCTATTTTTTTCTTCTTTATTTAAAATAATCTGCAGCAAATTCTGTGAATTTTTTGAATAAATTATTCCTATATCCTCTAACTGTCTTTCGGTTTTCTGAAGTACCTATCAGTGATGTATAGAGGTTATGCGAGATACTTGGGGCCATCCAAACACTTAGGAAGGAAACGTGAGAGGGAGCCTGTTCTTCGGCTTCATTATTGCATTGTGAGTGGTTGAAAAAAGAAATAGGCCTTATGACTATTACTTTCCTTGTTTAATACCTTAACCAAATATATTTATACTTATTTCTCGTGGACAATATCATCTTTATTTTACTTTGACTCTTCTATCTCTCTATTTGTATTACCAAGTTCAAGCAGTTACTATTCTTGAACTTTGTTCTTTGTCTTCCCCTTTTAGTGATTTCTTTTTCTTTCTTTCTTTTTTTCTCTTCATTAAACTTTGTCCTTTAGACTCAGGGCCATTTGCAACTAGGTCCTGCCTCATCTTTGTCAATTATTTTTCTGATTGTACCCTGATTTGAAGTTTTATCTTGCCACCAGTGATAAGATGGGCTCGTCAAGCTCTATATCTCCCTCAGAACCCGAATGTCCCTGATAAAGTAGCAAAATGTTCAAGATATTTGGGACAGGCCTTAGTTGAGACACACTTTGAAGAAAGGGTTTGAAAAATCTGTAGTTTTTGGAAATTTAGGGCAAGTGTAAAGATATGAAACTCTTCAGTTGGAATAGTCTCTCAGCATCTTAGGGGTTGGTGTCAGTTCCAGAAAGAAATGATTGGAAGCACCCAGACCGAGTCATGGAAAAATGAAGAATTCGGTGGGTATCATAGACAATGGCATATAGAAATCACAGGTACTGCCGTGAGCTTTGCTTCCTGTTTTCACTAGGATGAGAGGAATTCTGTTTACTGTTAAGTGAACTGATAAACAAAAGCCAGGGGGTAGGACACACTAGAACAAAGCACACACTTTCAGTTCCTTCTGTGAAATCAAAAAATATTCAGGCACTTTTGGCATTTCTGTAACCAAGATGCCAATGTTTTCCTTTTAGAGATTGGTTTGATGTGAAAATTAGGGCTCCCACAGTTAAATTGGGCTTCTTTAAAGTAAGAAGGTAGAGAGGAAGAGTGCATGAGACTGTTTCCAGGCAAAGAGCACAGGGCATGGAAGGAGCGCCCTTCAGCAGCATCAAAAGCTCATTAGTAGGGCCAGGTAAACATTGATGGTGCACATTCTGCTTTTGAAACCATGTTCGTCTGAGTGTCAAATAACAAACAAACAAAAACAAAGCCCAAACCAAAACAGCTTTGGAAACTTCATGTGCAGTATCACAAGATAGCTAAGCATAACAATTACTTGAGAAGTCTAAAAATGTGTCTGGAACTTGTACACATTTGTACTTAAAATTTGTAATTATCAGTGAATTACAACGTCTCTTGGCGAACAAGGTACATTAGTTTTGAATTTGGAAATGCACTCTTGTGTATTCATTTATTTTAAAAGCTATAATGACTAATTCTGATCCTTTTCAAGAAGAGAAGGTGAAAAATGATTCCACTCAAAGAAAGAACTCAAATTCATGTTTCTTGAATTATCTGTTCTCAGAGAAGAAGTACTCATCCATGCACTTAATGACAGCTTGTAAATGATTTTATTCCTTCTGATAATATTTTTCACATATCAAAATGTATTGAGTGGCTGACAAGAAAAACATGTTAGGGAGAATACAAAGAAAATAGGATGTTCTCCAGACTTTCAAAGAACAGGGGCTGAAGAAGGGGAGGAAGCAGATGTACACCAACCATAACAAAATAAAGTGTTTTGTCTGTGAAATCAATACGAACAAAGTTCTGTGAGCATCTGGGAGAGGAAGGCACACAGCCATCACTGGATATTCACATGAATTGGATGTAGGACTTCACGTGGGTACCAAAACCCAGGTATATTCAAGTCACTGCGTAAAGTGGCTAAGTGTTGGCACATGGCTTATGCACACCCTCCTTCTACGTTCCTCATACCATTTCCAGCTCACATATAATCTCAACACCGGAACAAAGTGTAAATAGCTATATCATATAACTATTTAAGAAATGACAAGAAAAAGTCTGTACATGTTCTGTACAGATGTGTTTTTGTTAATCTTATTTGTGGCCCACAGTCAGTTAAATCTCCATGTGCAAAGTCCACAATTCTAGAGGGCCAACCATATTTTAGTTCACTAATCTTAGGAAGGCTTTATGAAGGGCCCAGGATGGGAATATGATCTTAGAGAATGGGAGAAACTGGGAACCTGGAAGGAAGTCATTGTAAGGCTTGGAAACCGTGAGAAGAAAGCAGAGGAGACAGTGGGATGCTCATCTTGACCAGGAGGAGAGCTCAGAAGCCATCCATGACACCCACACCTGGGAAAGTTAAGTGAGTCCCAAGAATGGAGAGCTCTATGTAGGATGAAAAGATCTAGATTTTTCTTTGAAGACACTGGAAAAAATCACTGAAGGATTTTGAAGAGGGGCACAAAAATTTTGGTTTTAACACTGGCAATCTAAATCACAGGTGCGAAAGAAGAGATGTGGGGGATATATTGTTGGTAGAGGAACAGAAAGATTCCAGATAGAACACATCATGGGCCTGGACCAAAAGTCTCATGACTGAACAGAGGAAGAATGTGAGAGAAAGTATCAAGGACATCAGTGTATATGTTTTATTTTTCATTTACCAAGAACAGAGTACCTGTTCTTCTGGAGGACCTGAGTTCTATTCCCAGCATCCACATGGCAGCTGACAACTGTCTGTAATTCCAAGATCTGACACCCTCACACAGTTATATATGCTGTCAGTGGTTCTCAATCTTCTTAATGCTTTGACTGTTAATACAGTTCCTCATGTGGCTATTTCAACTATAAATTATTCCATTGTTACTTCATAACTGTAATTTTGCTACTGTGAATACTAATGTAAATATCAGATATTTGACCCCAAAACCCAGATTGAGAACTGCTGGTTTAAGGTTTTTTTTTTTTTAAATATTTATTTTTCTTATGTGAATTGGTGTTTTGCTTGCATGTATAACTGTGTGAGGATGTCAGATCTTGGAATTACAGACAGTTGTTAGCTGCTATGTGGATGCTGAGAATTGAACTTAGGTCCTCTGGAAGAGCAGTCAGTGCTCTTAACTGCTGAGCCATCTCTCCTGCCCCTGGTTTAAGGTTTTCTAGACTGATTTAGGGGTACTAGGTCATTTAATCCTCTCAATAACCTTACATGAAGGTTTTCCTATTATTCCCTTTTGTGAAAGAGAAACCAAGATATGATGAGGATTAACTTGCACAAGACCAAACTGCCCATCAGTGTGTATGCAGGATTTACATAGGTTTAAATCTCAGTTTGATACTTACAGTCTGTCTCTTGAGCCTTTCCTAAGGACTTAGAACCAACTGGAATTATGGGTCTGGGAAATTTATATTACATTTGGGTGTCTGTCATTCAGAAAAGCAAATTTATAGAAAGTGCAAGTTTGGTTCAAAGTGAGAACTATCTGTCTATCTATCTATCTATCTATCTATCTATCTATCTATCTATCTACCTATTTATCTATCTTGTGAGGCAGGGTCTCATTCTGTAGTTCAAATTAGCCTGACACTTAGCATGTGGCCTAGGATCTTAAACTTATAGCAATTCTCCTGTCTCTACCTTCAAGTGCTGGAATTACAGCATGATCCAGCCTTCCTGGCTTGGTTTTGACTTGCCTTTTATGTTCCATTTAAAGGAGGGAATGACATCATCAATGACGTTATTCAGTAAAGCTACAGACTGAATGTAGGCTAATAGGCTAATATTCACAGGCAGTAGCCTTAGAGAAATGTTATGAATTAATATCAGTGTATCCCCTGTTGAGGCTAATTGATTCTTTTCTTAAAGCAATTTGTTCAGTTTTGAATGAAACTGTTAAGCCAGGATGAGTGTTTGAAAGTGCATATGAATTTTTAGGAACGTGTTTTATTTCACCAGCTTTCCAGTCAATATTTTGAGTGGATAGAGAAGTTTAAATTAGAAAGTGCTTGTTTGCACACTGAAGGTGCAGACAGAGCTCAGATTCATAAATATGTTGCTATCTTTCCCCATTAAACCTTGATTCATCACTCAGTGTCGTGTAGCATAATCCATGGTATACACCAAGCATCTAATAAATGCTTCTTGAATTCTAATGATCAAAGTGCTTGCTCTTCAACTTAATTTATGTCATGCTTTCCACTTAAGAGATTTTAAAATGGTACTTTACATGTCAATTTAAATGGTAGAATTTTGGAATTGGAATCCTTTTGCAGATTTTCTTGTCTGACATTTGATATTCAGAGCTTGGTATAAAGCACATTTCTAATATTTGCATTCTCCTTGGAGTACATGACAAGCTAGCACTAAAGGGGAAGGGTTGTGTTCTTTCTTTATTTCAAGTGAGTTCTGTGTTTTCATATTTTTTTTTTCAAAGGCTGCTGAAAAGAGAACAGACTTAATAAATAAGGAAAAACATACAATTTAGATTAGAGATGCCAAAAGGCAAGGTAAGTAAATGAAGAGTTTGCAGTTCTTTGAATCTTAAAGTAAAATTATTTATTCAAGTAAGAACAGGTCCTGCTGGGGGCATCTGAACTCAAACTGGCTGATGACTAGGATCAAGATTATAATATTATTTGTACCCCTTGCATTTGGGAAACCACTGATTTGTCTCCCACTCCTACTCCCCCCCCATCCTGTTTTGGGTGCCTTCTTCCAGGCTGTACTGTAAGCTTCAAGAACCAATGAGGACCATCCTCCACACCTTCCCAGTACTTGAGGCTTCCCCCTAAAGTTAACACCCTCCAGATAAGTAGAAAAATGCAGAGAAGCCACAGTCCTGACTTATTTCTAATGAGACTGCTATTTTGTTGTTTGTTTGACCAAGGTTTTGAATCATGACTCCTCATGTTTACCCCATCAACAAGTAACTACAGAAACAACATGCTACCTCAGAGTCAATCTAAACACCCAGCACTCGCTCTTATCACGTAAAAGTTTTGTGACTCGGTTAAACAGTTGAGATCCTGATCTGGAGGCTCCGTGGAACAAATACTGAGTTTTTGTGAACTATTCACCTCATGTTTAAACTACAGGCATTAGCTTTCAAGAAAGGGAAAAAAGATCTGAGCCTTACCGTGATTAAATGACTAGGTGTAAGTCAGTATGTTGTAGAGGCCATTTCCACTTCAGCTCTTCGATTACTATTAATACTTTGGACAATGGCCAGCTTAGGGTGACTCCCCGTACAGCCAGGTATGCTATATCTCGTGAAAGTTTCCTCCACCTGCTGCTTGGAACAACCACCCAGGGCATGCTGACCTGTCACCTCCCCAGAACTTCCTTGTCTCTTCTTTCCCATGGCTTGTGATTCCGAGTGTTTCATCCTGAATTTCTCGTGAATGCATGTTTTTACTTATTTTCTCAGCCTTTCTTTCATTCTTTCCTTTACCTAAGAAAACACCTGAATTTTCACTTGTAGAGAACAAAATTCTAATATTGTTTAAAGAAACATAAATGCAAATATTGATGCCCTTCACAAGGGAGAAGTCACCCCCGGGGGGCTTCTGAAGGTTGCATTAAATATACTAGGAGCTAGTGACATTCATCTCTAGAGCCCTGTAAAGTGACTATTGTTGCTAATCAGAATTTTCACAGTTTTGTGGCTTTTAAACATTTAATGCTACTCACCTGTTATCATAGGCAGTCAAAATATACACAGAATTTATAATATTTAGTTTCTCTGTTTTTCAGTAATAGCAAGGCAGAATGTTGTGTGTAACATATTAAACATCGAGGTAAAGTTGCTATCTGGGAAGATGTGGGGGCAGGGTTGCTTGCATTGGATTTTGTAGTTTGAATAGAACACTCCCAGTTGGCTGAGTTGAAGAAAGACTTTCTAGGCACAGGGCAAGACTTGGAGGCATGAACCACTTGATGCAAAGAGTTGCTTAATAATATTGTCAAACTTAAATTGACTGAGGATTGTGAGGTAAGTAGGTAAGTGTGAGATGAAAGACAGAGACTTTGAGACAGAAAGAGAAAGAGAGAGAGAGAGAGAGAGAGAGAGAGAGAGAGAGAGTTATACCTCCCCCACTACCCATATATAGCTAAGAACAAGCCAAGCTATTACTGCTGTGGTGGAAAGGTAGACGTGATGCCTTTGTAGAGCACCCGAGGCAGCAGACAACTTAGAGGGTGATGGCCCTGTGCTGATGGATAAGAGAGTTTTGTGCTCACATCAGAAATCATGAGCCCTTTCCACCCCTGAGAAAATGGGGAGGCCGGTAAAGCAGACAGACACCCTGGGGGGCATTTAGATAGATCCCACCTCGTTGCAGGCAAGGTGAGGACGATATGGATGCATGCTGCTTTCTCTCCAGGGGTTAGCTAGGACACTTTCCGTAGTAAGGGGAAAGGGAGGGGTCAGAGAGGTGTAAAGAGGCTCTACTTTCCTTCTGAACAACCAGAAAGATCCAAATGATTAGGACAACTCAAAGTTATAAAGCTGTGCTTTGCTTGGGGTGGTGGCCCGAAGGAGTCAGACCCCACTCTCATAGTATGTAAAGAATAATGTGCATCATTTCTCACTTCCACGCTGATGAGTGGTGACTGAGGAAGTTTTATTTGAAATGTCAATTTTAATTATCTCGGTTAATGACACAAACCAAGGATACGAGCAGTTGGAGTGTCATACTTGCATTTTCTGCCTAGGTGGCTTTTTCTGTTTGCCTTGCCCTGCTCACATGAAATATGAATGACTTTCCCATTACCTCATTTCTTCTGACCAAGACCCATTTCCATTGGCTTCCATCTTGCAAATGCCACACAAACCTCAGGCTGATTGCTTCTCTTCTCTTTTCTAAGTGCTCAAATACTCATTGTTTACTAAAGGATAATATTTTTTTTTCAGACACCCTCCCCAGCATTACCTTTTAATAACATTCTTTATAAATTATTAGGCAACTTAGTGTAAAAAACAAATCTATGTGCCATGTTATTTGAAACAAAATCAGGGAAGATTTTTATTCTCAGCCCATTCCCATGAGAAAAAGGGAGACAATTTTTGGTTTGTCTTTTTCACCTGCTCTATCTCTCATTGCTGACGGCATGTCAGGATTCCACCGTATGGGGATGGCCAGGACTTAACAGGCATAAGCTCACTCATCTGCTTTCTTCTCAAGTGCATACACTGCTTTCCAAACATGGACCAACAGATTTCCCAGAGCAAAGGATCACGGGGCCTTTACTTGTGGCATCTGGAGTTTACACAGCCCCAAAGGCATCTTTATAGCCCCCCCATGCCGACCCCCATTAGAAACGCAGCAAAGGTCCAACTGACTGTCCCATTCCAAACAGCACATTCTTACGCCATGCAAAAAACCCTTTCTGACTCATCATCTCCACACTTGTAAATGAACCGAGTTTTCTTCATCTCTGAAGGGGTATTCATCATTCATCAAAGAGGAAACTGAGGCAGGGCAGTTTGTTAACTTGTAAGGATTGAAAAAGCATGCAGACTGCACTCAGTTCTGGGATCATGCCACACACACTACATAAGTTGAATAGTTAAAATTTGGGGGCTACATTTTTACTTTACCTAAAGAAGTGCAAAAATCAACTCAGGGAAACACTCTGCTGGAAATACTAGGTGTAGAATGGACACGAGAGAGGGTACAGCTTTGATCTCTCCCCTTGGGGTCTGAAACTCAAGATCTGACCCAGACAAGCCTCAGCAAGCTGACCCCTACACTCTGTCTGTTGATTTCCATTCTAACACTCCTTCAGCATGTCCATCACTCAACTTTAAGATGCTTTTCCAATAGAGCAGCCCCTTGATCCCCGTTTGCATAACTTGTTTTCCTTCCCTGCCCCAAGAAGGGGACCCAAAGTGATGAGACCTGACTCCCCCCTTGTCAGTTTACCTGGGAAGCCGTGGAAAGCATCTTCATTTTCCAGAATGCCTCTCGGTTTGGTTGCCTGCAGCTCACTTTTGGACTTCCAAACCAGCTTTACCATCCTGATCATCTCTGGCAAGTCCCAGGGTAGCGGCCCCTGCTGGCACCCCGGCCTGCTGCCTAGGGCAGAGGGCAGCACACCTTCTGGGGCCGTCCACCTCCTGCCTAGTTCTGCCGAGTGGAAGTACCGCTCTAGCACGGGCATTCTGTCCTGTTCCCCAGAAGAGGAGGTAGGGCTGCGGTGGTCGCTGCTGCCGCTGCCGCTACCGCTGCTGCTGCTGCTGCTGCTGCTGCTGCGGCTGCTGCCACCAGAGGGGAATTTCTTCTCGGGCAGTTGCAGGCAAACCCGAGTGAAATCCTCACCAGCCTTGGAAAGACAAGTCTCCTCCAGCCTGGCACAGCCTCTCTGGCTTTCCCAGCCCCTGCATAAGACACTGGCGACGACACGAGACCGATGCACTGCCTAAGGTTCCTCACTACTGAGAAACCACCGTCTCTGGACTCCTTCCTTCCTTAGAGATACAGTGTATTTTCCCCACTTCTCTCTCAGGCACTGAATTCGCAGCACTTAATTAATCCCAGGCTACAGCTGGAACGGCAGCGGGGAGAGGGGAAAAAAACCATCGAGGCTTCAGCCTTCATCTTTCCTCTTCTTCCTCTTGTTTAGTTTGTTTTCTACGAGCTTTTTTTTTTTTTTTTTTTTTTTTTTTTTTTTTTTTTTTTTTTTTTTTTTTTTTTTTTTTTTTTTTTTTTTTTTTTTTTTTTTTTTTTTGCTGCCTGTCAAGTTTGTCAAGAGGCTTAAGCCACGAAAGACTTCAGGCAAAGACTTGGGGCTCCGCTTTGCAGGACTCTCTGAGCTGGGGGCCCCTCTCACAGGCTGATTATCTGGAAGTGCCAGGTGAGGGCTTAACCCCTATGGCGCAGGAAGCTAGAAGCTTCCTTGACTCTGCTTCTGCAAATCCCAAGCAGCTTTCAGCCAGAACTCCTCTGCAGCTGATTCTTTCTGGAGGGTCTGGTGGGGGGTCTGCTTTGTCTATCCACTGTGCCAGCATGGGATGGGAATGGCTTGATCCTAAGAAGCCCAGTTCAAACACTCTTATTCCTTCTTCCACACCCCACCCACTTTGCTGTCAAAGTTCTTTGCAAACTAACCGGGTTTTGGTCTATTAGTCAAATCCCCTGGTAACCTCAGCTGCCCTTCAGCTGGAAGGAAATAACATTGAATCACATTCCAAAGCTAACTGGAAAAAAAAAAAAAGTGGATTAGGGAAGTGTCAAGGTCCTTATGCATATGCACAGGGTGTCTGTTTAGCCTGGACACGTGGCTCAGGATGGTTAAAAACCCATTTTCAAAGGGTAGTCATCATTTTAAAGGGTGTTGGTAGGGGGTCATAAATGGCCTGGAAAAGCAAGTATGGATAATTCTTTTCAGAGAGACCACACTGTGGGCTTAATATCTGGGCCACTGACTACTGTGTCCCCACCCCAGAGTGGTGAATTGAGGACAACTGTGGGCCAAGCCTCTTGCTAACTGACGCTCGGAGATGAAGGGGCTGACCCTAGAAGCCAGAGCCAAAGCAGCAACAGAGATACCCCCTGTTGCTTATGTGAAAGGCTCTGGACATAAACGAAAGTGGGGTGGTATTATGCTTGGCATTTTTGCCAGCAAATTGGGTTTGTAGGAACTATTTGAACTTGTACATTTACAGAGAAAGCCCCTGTTTTCTTGAAAGACATTCTAACAATCCTGTCTTCCTTGGAGCTCAGGGTCTCGGCATTGCAAAGGCCTTTGTTTTGCTTGGCACTGTATTTTGCTGATGTACAAGATGTTGCTCCTGCTCTACATTCCTACGGCTGGTTGATCACACAACCATTTGATGCTTCTTTGGGGGAGCATGGAGGAGATTTGGGGGAGAGCAGAAGGACCATTGTCGAGTGTTTCATTTTCATGCTTCTGCTGTCACTTCCTTCTGTTTTTGAAGTTGAAAGCACTGAAGCTCACTGTAATCTCATCATTCTTCTTCTTCTAAAACTGTGCTTAGTAAGTCAGGTTCTTTCATAACCAATTAAGCCACTTTACCCCTCTCTTTTCTTCTAGATGAAAAAGTATACTCTAACCCTGCTTTATTTCCTAGTAGATGAAAAAGGGCTGAAAACCCTCAATGTGTGTGTATATTTATATATGTATAACATACATTTGAGATGGTGCTTTTCTGAGCACTTCATTTTTAAGATATTGTAGTTTTTCTATAACAACTACATATTCATATAACCCAGTGAGCAAAACTCAGTGATCTACTTTATCTGCAAGATTTCTTTCTTTAAATTTATTTAGCAATTGGACACATTTACCTAGTTTGACAGCTCTTCTGAATTTTACCTCACCCTCTGTTAGATTGTGGGCATGAAGGATCTCTAGAACCAGAGGGTTCTATTTAACATCGAGGCTGTTTCACTCCATGCCACACTTCCTGAACAATGTCTTAAAGTCACGCCTCAGTCACAGACTTCCCTGACTTTAGCAACTCAAGGGCTTCCTAAGTGTTTGACTATTTTTATTTTTGCTCAGTTATTTTGCAAGGGTCCTTAGCATCAGGATATCCTGACTCTTGAAACAAAGGGGTTAAGAACAAAGAAAACAAATATATGATATGATATATCACACATGCTAATGTATTAAAGACACAGCTTTTCCTTGTACGTTTCTTCAAGGTGTCTTTTTTTAAAAGCCAAGAATATACTTTCCCACAGCATTTCTCAGGCTATTCTGCACATTTCCTTGTAAAAATATTCAAGGGAAGTTACAAAATGTTGGACTATTGGATATGAATGTTTCCTATAAGAAATGAGTTAAGGCCAAACAAGCATCATTTCCAATTTTCATCCCTAAAGGGGAACCTACTTCATTTGAATGTCTGTGTGCGGAAAATGTCTTCACAATTTAAAATTTTCTCCACCGATATGGGATTATCTTCATCCCAGAGCAGAAGTGCAAGAATTACCACAAGAAAGGTCGTTCTCAGGGTATTTCTGGCTCACATGGAGACAGGAAATACAGGAAATCTTGCGAGAGAGCTTGGCTCAGGAGATTTTTGGCTCAACAGCAGCCCAGGAGAGCAGGATGAGCGGCCTTCACTTATGGACCCAAAGTTCGCAGTTATACCGTTTCTCAGAAAAGTATCATTATTATTCATTTTTGGTCACATTTTGTAACTAATCTCAGCCTGAGATGTTTCTGGTCTTTCAAATAGTTATCTTAGGAAGAAGAGCATGACTATGAAGCTGTGATTTCCTCCACTCAGTGAATATCATTCACCTTCGATATAATGGAAGCCAGAAATCTGGGTCACCGGGCTTGGGAAAGCGACTGGGGTGTCCTGTACTCACAAGACTTGTGAAGCAAAGCCTCCTCTATTGGAGAATTCTCACAAATGTTACTATCAAGAATTAATGTGCTACAGGCAGGAAGTTTCGATATTGACCTTTTGGGAGCCAGTCTACCATGTCAATAAAGAAAAATAGAGTTCTCTTTTTGTGTGATGTGAACTCTCAAAGTCAGACCCGCCTGCTACAGGACTGAGGAGACCCGGAGACTGGCTCAGGGGATAAGGTACTTGCTGGGTCAACATGCAGACGCATGGATCTCTACTGTGTCTGGAAAAGCTGGCTATAGGGGTGAGCATCTGTAACCCCACTGCTGCAGAAGAGGCAGGCAGATCTCTGAGGCTGCTAGCCAATCAGTGTGGCAAATAAGATGAGCCCCAGGTTTAGTGAGAAAGCCTATCTCAAAAAGAAAAAGCAACAAGACCAACCAACCAACCAACCAACCAGCCAACCAACCAACCAACCAAAACATGGCAGAAAAGGGAAAAGGGATAGAGGAAGAAGCCTGATGTGGACATCTGACTTCCACAGGCATAGGCACCTACACACCTAAATATATGTATGCACACACACATACAAACCTGAGGGGAGGGGAAGAAACAAAGAAAAGAGGTTGTTCCAATGAGAACTAAATTTGACTTTAAAAATTCTGCTATATATTTGCAGCTTATATGAAAAAAAGAAGCCTACATCCAGCAATGAATAAAGGCAGGAGCAGAGATCCATAGCTAAGCACCAGATCAAGCTCCCAGTCCAGCTGAAGAGAGAGAGAGAGAGAGAGAGAGAGAGAGAGAGAGAGAGAGAGAGAGAGAGAGAGAGAGAGAAAAGAGTCTATATGAGCAAAAGCATAGGGATTATGAGGAGGAGTCCCACAGAGATGGCTGACTGGAGCTCTGAAGAGCTCACTGAATCAAAAACATCCACTGGGGAACCATCAGGAAAAGGAACTAAACCCTTCAAAGATAGATGACTGTTGATTGGCATGGGCAGTATGTGGAGCCTCGTGGAGTAGGAACAGAATATGTTCCTGTGCATGAACTGGCACCTTGGAGCCCATTCCCCATGAAAGAACACCTAACCCAGTCGTAGTATTGAGATGAGAGAATCAGACCTGCCTGAAATAAATGCACTAGATGAACTGGCCCACCTTGGGACTCCTTGCCCTTCTTGGGGAGGGGATGCGGAGATGGGGTGGGAGAGGCTGAGGGAGGACTGGGAGGGATTGGAAGGGGGGAGGGGAGGGCGAGCAGGGGATACATGAAAAAAAACCCTTTTTAAAAATAAATTAAAAAAAGAAGAAAAAAATTGATAACCTCAATAGTAAATATACAGTGACATATGTAAGATGCATAATTTATTTAATCCCTGAATTAAATTGAACTGTTATACCTCTCCATGTTCTGAGGGTTGTGAAAATCTTATACAGACTGGGAGCTCTGTTATAAATTATTATACTACATTTATTACATATCATTTTAAAATGGAAATCAACCATTTAAACATTTCTAACTGGAGACTACCTTTTTTTTTTTTTTCCCATGCAAAAACATTTGTTGCCATTTCTTTTGTTTTAATTTTTGAGTCTATTAAGTAGATTTCCCCCCGAAAAAAGTTTGTTTTAGTGATAACCTCACTGAGATGAATTTGAAAGTAATTTATGCCCTTATTGGTCGTCATCATTCACTATTCCTCTAGGTCTGAAGGATCTGTTTTATTCCATACTTTTTTTTTCTCTTCATCAATTCAGCTCAAATACAAATGTGTAAGTTTCCCCTGATCCTACCCCCAACCTTCTGGCCACTCTGGTTTCATAATTGCAACTCATGCCCAATCCAGAATGAGCAAGGAAGGAGACACAGGTCTGTTAACTTTGTTTAATACAGCCCAAGTAGAAGAAGCTCAAACAATTTACAGTGTCCTTCAGGAGAAATAGAAATGTAATAGCTCTGGCCTTAGCTAATCTCAAGGAACAATGCCAGTAAGTAAGAAAAAGAAGCTGGTCGGTCTACGGAGCAACCATACAAGGCAGCACGTATTTCCATTGTCACACGGACAGGGAGGGAAGCGGCTGTGTTGGAGTTGAGGGAAGACAAGGGAGAGGAAGTAGACGGGGTTAGGCTGACAAGTTCCGAGTTTGATTTCATAACAGGTGCCCTGAGTTCTATGACGTTATTTATTTTCTCTGCTCTCATGCAGCAAAAGAGGGACCTATGCTGCCCCTGAGTCCTGTCTCAGGTACTGGGAGCTGCTGGGCTCTGTGGCTAAGATCCTGGTAGCAGTGGGTACCAGGGTTCTAGCAGAAAGTCAGGTCTCGCTTTCAGCTTTTAGGGAGTGGAGCCAATGCTGAGTTCACTGTCTCTGTCTGACATGTTTCCAACAGCTGACAAGTCTACACTAGAGAAGGGCTGAGGTCAAAGCAGCAGGAAGACATACATTTCTTCCCTGCCTCTCCCTTGTTGCTGCAGTGGCCTTACATCCTTCCCAAGAAGAGTTCTCAGTCCTGAGACCCAGGCCTCCTACAACTATAGTACTTTCATGATTTTTGATTCTGAAATACTGTAAATGGTGGGAGGAGATACTTGTCCTAATTTTATATTTGAGTTTCTATTGAAAAAACAAAACAACAACAACAACCCTAAACCGAACCAAAGAGCACAGCAATGGATTCTGTAAAGTAACCCTAGGACCACTTATCTCAGATTTACAAAAACTGGGTCTCAGACTGAACTTACTATTAAGTCTGACCTCAGCTTTAATGTCTTCTCTGTAAATGGGTGAGAGAGCAGTAAACAGCCCAGCCATCATGCAGTGATCTTTTAAGAATTTCAACAGTTTAAAAATGAGTGATTTGAAAATGAAGATGTGCTGTAAAATTTAATATTATTACTTTAAACATTTAAGACATGATATTTGGCTGAGAGGGTGATTGACATCTGTAATCTCAGCATTTGGGAATCTGAGGCAGGAGGATCACAAGTTTGAGCTTAATGAGACCCAGTCTCAAAACAACAAGAAAGAAATAACTCTGATAATTTACTTAAGTTCAAATTTTGACTATAGTATCTGTTAGAAAGCTTTGAAAAACCCAACCCATCTAAAGTAGGTTCCTTTGGAAATTCATACTTCTCATGAGAAGTCCAAAACAACAATAAACAAACACCCCCCAACAAAACAAAACCCAAAACCAAAGACAGAGCAGTGGATATTTCTGGGGAGTGGCCCATAGGGAATATAGTAAGGGTTTGAAATGGTGGAAGCCTGCATAAAGTATGGAACATGACTGACATGTTAGTAAGCTCCAATAGAAAAGGATGATATGTGTTGACAGAAGTGGTTTAGTAGGTTAGATATTATTTGTAAGTGAATTTCGGTGGCTAACACCTATGAGCCATCTCTAAGGTTAAACGTGTATGATTATTGTGGGTTATTTAGTGCATCTATGGTATAGATCTTCCCCATGGGGATTTGCATTTCATCTACAGTGATCAACAGGTATGATTGATGGTTATGAGTTGCACAGCTTAGTGTCACATGCTCAGTATGAACATATGTCTTCAGGCTGCCCCCTGGCCCATTTCCCTGGAAAACTTATGAGAATCTCATGGTACTTTTGTCTGGGGTCTTTGTTCTTCAAACATTTTTGGAATGTTAATTACTCTTAATGACTTTCCATTTAATCTATATTTTTAATGAAAGTATGTTGCTCAAAGCCAAATATCATATCATGTTTTAAAAATTTAAAACATGTTTCTACCTTATTATTTACTATTATTATTTACAAGTGAGATGCATGACTTCTGAACACTCTGAAGAATTAGATTGGGTTTAGAAGATCCCAAGGGGAGATTTTTCTCAGAGAACTTCTGGAAAATGGCCAGGCAAAGGGTTTTCTTTTTAGAATGGTAAAACAAACCAGGCCACTAATAAGATATAAAAAAAATTGGTGCTACAAATAACACAAGAAGCGAAAAGAGAATGATAAAGAATAAAGATGTCTAGCAGAATCCATCTCTGCCCTTGATTTCTGTTGATGTGTGTAGAGTTCAAAGTCACCTCAAAAAGACGTACAGTCCATGTCTGTAGAGCACAGTCCTACTGTTTCCCAGGATCCTTTGCTTTTCTCTTCTCATATTATCTCTGAGTTATGGATTTACACATGATTTCTATGAGCCAAAAGGGGTTCCTGAGTGGTTTTCTGGATCAATGCTTCTCAAATGAATATGTGGATGAAAAATCAAAGACTCCACCAACATAAAGATTCTTTGTGTGTGCATGTGTATATGATTGTGCATCCCTGTGCGCATGCAAGTATGTGTGTGTGAGTGGCATATGTGTGGCAATGGGCATATGCATGTGTGTGGAGGTTAGACAAGAGCTTCCAGTGTCTGGCTTCATCACTCTCCATTTTACTGCTCTGAGACAAAGGTTCCTACTGTATCTACAGAAAAGCTGGCTGATCTTATTTCCATCTACCATAGTACTGAGATTATAACTTGACATGGTCATGCATGACTTTTTATGTATATAATGGAGATCCAAATTCAGGCATATCCAAGTAGCAAGTGATCTTACCTATCAAATCTCTCCATTCCTAAGATGCATACTCTTGTTTGGAAGATCCACACAAAGATATGAGACTCTGCATCTCTAAAAAAATTTTTTGAATGTGACAAGAGCATTGGCCAATTACCATACTCTGAGTAAAAGGCTAGGGGACTTCCTTGTGGTAGCTTTTTCTGTCTGTCTTATATTAGTTACTTACAAAAGGCAGTACAGTGAAACTCCCATTTTACAAGTTAAAATTACAAGTTACAAGTCCTATTAGGATTTCTAAAACCCTGCTGACTTGACTCTTGAGGAAAACAAGCCCCTGGAAACGGCTACGTAAGAACCAGGGCTGTATCCAAAGACTTTGACAGCATCAAACCACTGCTTGGCTTCTCAATTTTTTTTTCATTCATTTTGTTGTTGTTATGAAACGACTTTAAAGAAAAGGCTGGCCATTAACACCCATGACAGTCTTCAACTTCACAATCAAATGCTGATTTCTAAAAGGCTGGCCTCATCAAATATGCCACAAAACTTAGGTCAGGTTCTGATTCCTCTTTTACCTCAGCATTTTCTTGCACCTTGTCACAATTTTCAAAATGGCTAGAGACTACTTTAAGAATGTTTGGAGACCCTATCTTACTTTCAGAATAGTTAGCTACACATGAGGCTCTGAGTCTTTGATGTCTATCGTTGGGCATCCTCTCTCCCAAAACTGATTCTTTGATTTATTAAAGACTTAACACCAAGTGGTCTCTGAATAAAGTCAGGCAGTCTTTCTCACTGTAATATTCCAAGCACGAATGAATGGTGACCATATGATTCCACAAACAAATAAAGAAGAAAAAAAAAGGGGGGAAGAAAACAGACATTCATGGCATTAGAGCCAGTGGCCAATGGTACCGCTGACTCAGAAAAATGCACCGCACTCACTGCTGTTTCTCATTTGCCTTGGGAAAACACAGCACAAAGCACAAGAGATAAGTAAAGCAAACTGGGCTACAGGCTACACTTTTTAGCAGGTATGGCTGGGAATTCCTTCAGCCCCAGATGTAGTACTTATGAGAATGCAGTGCCAGAAGCCAGAGGCATGTGAAATCAGCTGGAAGACAGGCCTAATCAAGAGCAGGAGGCTAGAATACCACCACATTTATGTGATTAAAAATTTGTATAGTTAACTAAACAAGAACGCTTCGAGTAAATGAAATCATCTGTCAGAAATTGCAAACACAGCTTGCTGTATTATTTTCCATTTTCTTTCTTGTGTGTGGGTTTTTTGGTGTTTTTTTTCCACCCTGAGCCTGAGTGCTTTGCTCTGGTATCTAACACTTATATTTCCTGTCACTCAAACCTTGTTTATAGTGACTACAAGCAAGAAAGAGAAAGTCAAGAGATATTATAACAACAGCAAATGCACATCATGCTTATTTAAGAAGATTCTGGAGGTCACTGTCAGTTGAAAACTGAAAGTGAAAAAGGGGGCGGAGCTTAATGGATAGCCCAAAGTAGCCCAGTAGGGTTAGGAGAAGAATTCTTACCAAGTCTTTTGTTTACTTAGTTTGTCATATTGCCACAAAATTAACAGCACCATACTTAAAGGAGAAAGCCTAGCACCCTATGGCAAAAGATTGTCTAAGTTACTCTGGCTAATTCCCCACCCCTGCTGTAGCACGAATCCTAATTGGCCTTTTTTTTTTTTTTTTTTTTTTTTTAATTTTTTGAGCTTTTGTCACTTTATTTTTAACCAGTGAATATAATCCAAAATTAGAGATGTAATTGTAATTTATTTGTACAACATGAAGTTAGACTATTGGGAAATTACCAAATACTCATTAGTGTATTTTTACATTGCTATATGAACATGTGCTCTCAACTGCTAATGATAAACTTTATAATTGGTTTAATCTCTATGAAAACCCATATTGCAAATGGCTGTTCCTGTTTAGAAAAAAAATCCATACAACTTTAAAAATGGATTAACCCATTTTAATCCTAATCTACAAATAGACTATAACAGCAAATATAACTGGTAGCCTCTCAACACTGTAAAAACTGGTGTAGCAATGATATTGTACACAATGCAAATAGGGGAAAATCAGCAAAAAATCCACGGAAAGTCAATTCTTTCAGCAATAAAGACTATTGCTCTAGCACTTTGGGAAAGTGGATGCTCACATTTCAAAACAGAGCAGTCTCTCCCTTGCATGTATGGAAAACAAAACTACTCCCTCACAAATGATCTTGAAGCATGTGCACGGCCACTGTACAACAGTCACTTCAAGGTTAACCAGTTGCCTTTTGTCCTACAGAATCCAAAAAATATATTAAGCAAGGTTTTCCTTTTCATAATGTCTGCCCAAATTACTCTTTTTAAACTCAGCAAAATAAAAAAAAAATAGTACAAGATGTTTTCAGACACAAGTTGAATCTACTGTGCATGAAAACTGCTTAATAAAATGGCAATTGTAATAGATAAATGTAAGTTTGAGTACATAATACCAAATGGAAAGTAGCTGAACCACACAAGAGAAAACAAGGCTTTCTGTACCTTCAAACTCATGTGCTTCATGATCAAAAACGATAGAGTATCTTTCTAGCTGGAAAGACTGATTCAATAAGACATAATTAAAATGAGATTTGTTTTTAGAGACTGCAAATAAAATAAGCAGTGATTTAGAAACCAAATATTCTAAAATGATGCACCTATCTCACTAAGAATTAAGGATGAGAATCCTTCACGCGCTGCAAAGGCTGTGTCTTTCTCACAAAAGGCCTCTCCACTTCCTCAGACACAGAACACCTCTCAGGAAACAGCATGCCAGTGAGAACATATAATCTCAACACACATCAGAGTCCCACAATTCAACAAAAAGGCAGTTAAAACATTAGCACTGGAATCTCAAAGGTGTATTTGATGGAGGATATGATTGAGACTGTCTGTCGATAACAGACACACCAAGTACACACACATTGTGTGTGAACACTCACCACAGGAGTAGGATGAGGTTGTATTACTTTCTTGGAACTGATGCTCTCTCTCTCATCTGCTTCCCTTGCAGAAAGTTCTGGGTTTTTTTGTCTTTCTTTTAAACAATTAAAATCAGTTAACATAAACAGAATCTTCTAGTAAACATCTGTGTTTCTAAATCAACTTAAGAACAAACCTTCAATTTTTTCAGAGACCACTTACTCACAAGCAGTGCTTCCTCAATAAATTCTCCTAGGACTGCGGCCCACTGTCTTCATCTCTGAAGTGGCCCTAGTTGGTCTTAATAAAAAAAAAACTGGTGCCAGATATTGGTGTAAATTCTGAAAGATCAGGGTGACAAAGGAGCTAGCCACAGCTACCTCTCAGCTCTATGACTTTTTAGACTGAAAAGGCGGGATCCTATCTCTACAAATTCTTAGACTGAATGGGCCTGAGATCCTGTCTCCATCCACCTTATATTTCTGTCTCTACCCATCTAGTAGTGCTGAGATTAAAGGTGTGAGCCACCACTACTGTCTGGCTCTGTTCCTCTTTTAGACAGATTCAATCTCAAGTAGCCAAGAGTGGCCTTGAACTCCTGATCTTTCTTCTTTTACCTCCCAAGAGATTAAAGGTGTATACCACCCCTGCCTGGCCTCTATGGTTATCTAGAGGCCAGCTTTCCTCTCTGATATTCAGGCAAGCTTTATTTGTTAGATAATACACAAGATATCACCCCACCTCACCTTTCCATCTAAACTCTAGTGACATTTTACTCCTAGCTGTAAAATCATCAGGATCTTTTGGTCTCTGGTATCTGGTGCCAATTGGTTTACTTACTTCTTTGGGCTTCTAAATCCCAGTGTTCTTTGTCCTCTATGATCCTCCTTCCTGCATCCTTTTTACAGTCTGTTAAGCTTCATATTTCTAGTTTTCTGATCTTTGAACTTGACATTAACATTGCCTTTGATGTTCATATGTTCATAGACCTGTTGTTTTGTTTGTATGTCTCAGTTAGAGCATTAGGGCTCAGCTTCAGCACCATAAACCTAGGCTTTCATTTGCTTATTTAATTTAAGAAAAGATGTTGCTGTATTGTCTAAGGTGCCCTCAGTCTGCCAGGAAGCAGGGATTAGAGATGTGTGCCACAATAGTAAGCCTAGACTTTCAAAATCAATGCCATTTCAACACTCTTGTCTGCTCTACCTTCGTCATATTCAAACCCTGAGGAGGCAATTGATTGAGCTGAAGTCTTTGACTCTTGCAGTAACCCCTAAAAAATTCAGTTGAGTCTTTGCAAGTTGATGTATTATAAAATGGATGCACCTTATAATCATGTCATTTTCAAATTGTGACATATAAACAGTGATGACAAGTATTCATATTAATTTGACACCAAGAGAATCATTACTTACAAAACTGTCCAAACCCCTTTGCAAGGACATTTAATGATTTCAAAAATAGTCTCCAACTCATCTAGTCTCATAGACTTACTCAAACTTACATTCAAATACACAAAATTCCACAATACAGTGGAAACTGTATTGTCATCTAAACATGCCAGAGTCATTCTGATATTGTGTGTGAAAGATAGAAAACTGGACCTTCAGGATTGCCTACATCCTAATTCAAAGACCTGTGACCATGCTACATTATATTGTAAAGAGGGATCCAGGAAGAAACTGTTATTAGAACATAGAGGACATCCTGAACTCTGGACCGGCCTTGTGTAGTAATGGAGATCTTTCCTTGTGAAAGACAAGAATGGAGAAAGTCATAGAGACACATTGTGAGAAAGACTTCCCCAGTCAGTGTGGGCTCACAGGTAGAAGGTGTATGCAGTCAAGGATGCAGGCCTCCTAAGGATAGAAAAGACCAGAAAATTGATTCTCCCTTAGAACCCCTCAAATGACACTCAGATTTGCATAGTATGTTGGTTTTAGACCTAAGATCACCAGAATAATGAGAAAAGCAGATTTCAATTATTTTAATCAGCTAAATTGTGATTTGTTACATTAATATGCTAGTCCATAGGAAAGTCTTGGCCATGTGTGTAATCCAGAAAAAAAAAAACTTGTATTGTCTTTATGAAATAAAAAATGACTCCTGTCTATTTAAATCAAGAGGAATATCTGATCCATTTCATTCATCTGTAAGCATAACTTCATTTGCCCTTGATGTCCTATCCGAGACTTCAGATTAGTTCATAGGAGCGATTGACTTCTACTGTGCAACTTAGGATCCTTACATTGTGTCATTCATCCATTCACTTACTTATCCATCCAACATATGTTGCTATCACATCTTCTCCAGGCTACAGTGTTCTCTATACAAAGGTACTGTTCCAACAAACAAACAAACAAGAAAAAAACAAAGCATGCCCAAGCTGCAAACCACAACCACGGAACAGCTTGGGATCAGAAACACCCTGGACTGACTCCTTGGATCTCACTCCCCCTAGAGGAACACCTGACTCACTCTTGAGGGAGGGGGGAGAAAACTGCATCTGCCAGGAGTGGAGACTGAACTGAGCAATATTGGGTCAGTGGGACCATGGGACTGTCTGCTGCCTGCCCAGGGAGGGGATAGGGAGTTGTGGAGAAGAAAGAATGACCTGATGTGGTGGGAGGGGGAAGGGACCTTGAATAAGGATATACAAGGATAGAAAGTGTGACTTCTTTGTTCATAATAATAATAATAATAACAAAACAAAACAAAAAAACCAAAGGTACTGTTCCTGTTACTTTTTTTTAAAGGAAATTGTCTCATGTAGTCTAGTGTTGTGGGATATTTGAACACTATGTGAAGATCTATTGCTGTGATTGGTTTAATAAAGAGCTGAAAAGTCAGTAACAAGGCAGAAGTATGGGGGGACTTCCAGACAGAGAGGACTCTGGGAGGAAGAGAGGCAGAGAAGCCAGCTAGACTTGAAAAAGTAGATCACGCATAATAAGATAGAGGTAAAAAACTACATGTTAGAATGTAGATTAGTACAAATATTAATTTAAATTATTTAATAGCTAGTTAGAACAAGTCTAAGCTATAGGCGGGGCTTTCATAATTAATAAGAAGTCTCCATGTCATTATTTGCGAGCTAGTGGCCCAAAGAAAAACCTGACTATAGTCTAGGGTAGCCTTATGTTGTCAAGGGTAATTTTGAGCTTCTGGTTTCACTGCCATTACATCCGGAGTGTGATAACTAAGGGTGTATGGAATCATGCTGGATTTTATGGTACAGGAGATTGAACTCAAGGTCTCTATGCATGATGGGTAAGCATTCTACTAATGAAGGTACATCCAAGCCCTAGTTCCTAGTTGTATTTTTTTTTTAAATCAATTTAGCAGAGAGAAGGAACTATAGTGCCACCACACAAATGTGTCATAGTTTTTTTTTTTTAATTGATAATGATGCTTATGATCAGCTTTTTCCATTATAATTTCCCCTTGGCTTGACAGCCAAAAAGAATATTGAAATAGTCAATTCTGTGTTTGCTAATTTTTTTATTTAATAGAGGTTTTAAAGCTGAACACTAGTGATTTGAAAACTTTGAGAACATTCTTATTCTCTTTACCGTGTGAGTTGACAACTGTGTTCCTCAGAAGCTGATAGCATAGAAATGGTTCTTAGGAACTCTTACAGAGAGTTCTTAGGATTCAAATAGAGCAAAAGAGAGAGGAGGTGGAAGGCACCATAGTTTTAAAGTAATTTAGAAGTAGAGAATTATTTCCATAAGTTCATGCAGTAGGCATTCTTAGGCTGCTACACCAAAATACCACAGACTGGGTGGCTTAAAGAACAGAAATTGATTTTTTCACATACTAGCAGCTTCAAAGTTTAACATCAGCTTCCAGAAGGGCCTCGCTCCATTGCAGGTACTCTCTGGCTTGGAGATAGCTGTCTTTCTTGTATATCCTTACAAGGCAGAGAGAATGAGGCAACATGGGTTCAGAGTCCTTGAAGAAAGCATCTCATGATTGACAAGAAACCAGATATTCATCTAATTTTTAAAAATGTTTGAGTGAACTGTTGTTTGTAATGTTTCTCTCTGATTATGTTGAGGATAAGGATTTTCTTTAAAAATATTAGTATTTTAAATTTGAATAATTATTAAAATTATTATAAAATTAATAATATTAAATTTTAATATTTTTTCTATTATTGTCTTTTTTGTGAGACAGAGTATTACTAAATGTTTCTCTATCTCTCAATCCTTCCATTCTAACCTCCCAAGTTTCACATTAGAACTTATTTTTATTTCTTGTTACGGAGTCTCATTTGGGCCAGGCTTGCTTTGAACTTGCCTTTTAGCCAAGGATGATGATGGCCTTACATCTAATTCTCTCACCTCCACTCCCAGGCACTGGATTACAGGCATGTGTTGCCTTATTAAACTTACTTCAGCACTTTCACTTAAAAATGACATTTAGTTTTGTGTGTGTGTGTGTGTGTGTGTGTGTGTGTGTGTGTGTATCTGTACATGCACATACATGAAAAGGGAGGTCAGAGAACAGCTTGCTGGATTTGTTTCTCTCCTTCACTCTCATGAAACCTGGGCATCCAACTGAGGTTCTTGGGCTTGATAGCAAGTGCCTTCAACCACTGAGGAGTTTCTAGCACGTTCTTGTTGAAAGTAATGGCAAAGGGGCTGGAGAGATGGCTCAGCGGTTAAGAGCACTGTCTGCTCTTCCAGAGGACCCAGGTTCGATTCCCAGCACCTACATGGCAGCTTACAACTGTCTGTAGTTCCAGTTCCAGGCAAACACCAAGGCAAATAAATAAATAAATAAAGTTAAAAAAAAAAAGAAAGTAATGGCAAAAGTGACCTTATTGCTTATGACAACTTACTTAATGGCTGGTCCTGTCACTGACTGCCATGGCTATGTCCTAAAACTATAGTGCCTGTTGACAGACAATCTTCAGGGCAGACTTTTTTTCTTTCTTTCTTTCTTTCTTTCTTTCTTTCTTTCTTTCTCTCTCTCTCTCTCTCTCTCTCTCTCTCTCTCTCTCTTCTTTCCTTCCTTCCCTTTTCAGCTCTGTTCTTTTTGACCTCCATTCTTTGGTCTGAACAACCAGAGAATAATGACGGAACCGGTGGAATGAGTTTAGAGATCTACCCGAGATATCTTGAGTAGGTAGTTTCTCTGTGGAGTCAGTGAACAAGGCTGGAAACCATTTCATAGTGCCATCTGTGTCTGTTTGCCAAACTGCTTGACCAGAAATGGAAATAAAAGTGCTTTAAGTGTTTCCAAGTGTTAAGGAAATGCCTTGGATCATTCTTTGCATGGCGCACAGTTCATGTGGGCCCTTCAGTTTTGGCTTCCAGCTGCTGTTGATCCTGTAGGAGCACATCTGGGGAACAGTGGTGGGTCAGGTACCAGCTTCCTGACACTTATAGGATTTGGCTTTACTTTTACACGGTGCCACTCGTCACTTGTGCATACACTTGAACATGTCAAGTATAAACCTATAAATTTGCCATCACTTTTGTCTGGCTCTTTTTTTTTTTTTTCAAAAGTGACATGAAATATTTGAAGGGTTTGGTTCAAGTACATTTCATTTTTATGCTCTTATTTTAAGGACAGCAGGTATTTGAGACCCTGAGATCTGCCACTGAGCACCCCCAAAGTGGTCTAGATTACAATGTACACTGAATTGGTGCTATTGTGTTTGTGGTAAGAGTACAGAGAGGGTTCTGTGTAGGACAACCACAGCATTTTTGAGAAACCTCAGAAGGGATACTTGGTGTTGCAAAATCAAGTATTCCTTTTGACCTCAACCATGGTTTTGTTTTCTTAAAATTATTGAGGGGTTGGTTAGAACTTTTCTACCATTAGCAAGATTGGTACAGTTATGGGTTAGACCCCCATTAGCATGGTTTGTAAAATCATGGATTAGAAGTCCCCCTCCATTAGCATGCTCTGTAAAGTCACAGATTAGAACTCACCCTCCACCATTAGCATGGTTGGTGAAGTCATGGATTAGAACCCCCCTCCCCCCCACACACATTAGCATGGTTGGTAAAGTCACGTTTTGTCCCAAGAGTTAAAAACGTGCAAAAAGAAAACCTTGTTTGCAGAATTAGCTCGAAGTTTCTCTCTAGATTCAGCGTGCTGTTGCTACTTCTTTCTTATTTCTAACCTGTTGGTCAAATGTCTCCATCTGTCTACTTTTTATTTTTCAAGTAGGCATTTCTTAGGGACTCTTTTTGAAGACCGCTTTCAGCCACAAACCCAAGCATAATGCAATGGGAGTGGAGTAGTGGTAAGCTCAGTTCTTAGGTAATCAGTCTTAAATGGAGACCCACATGAAAAGTATATAGAATAAAGCTAAACCTAGAGCAGGCCTTCGATAACGTTCAGTTGTCCTCATCTCTTCTGCACCACTGCTCACTTCTCTGTAGAGCTAGCACCAACCTTTCTAACCCTAGGCACCAGCAGATGTAAGAGAGTAACCGTGTGAAAGGAGAAAGACAGGGCAGGCCAGCACAAAGGACAGCAAAGGGCATGGATCGAATGCCACGTGGCATAGAAATTGGAACAAAAAGAAGATAAAAATAAGAGAGGAAATAGATAAAACAAGTGCAGAGCTGGAGATGTTCTTAATTTTGTACAGCCTTTGGCTAACATTTGTGAGGCCCTGGGTTTGATCCCCAGTACCACATAAACCAGGATGATGGTTGATACCCATCCTCTTAGCATTTGGGGTGTAGAAGCAGGAGGATCAGGAACTCAAGGTCATTCTTGGCTACAAAGTGAGTCTGGAGCCATCTATATCTGAAAAAAAAAAGTGTAAAATTTCACTAGTTATGACCTCCCCTCCCCACTCTGTGTGTGTGTGTGTGTGTGTGTGTGTGTGTGTGTGTGTGTGTATGTGTGTGCTTGCATGCACCACTGAGCATGTGTGTACGGGCATGTAGAAGTCAGAAGATAACTCCAGATATTCTTTTTCAGGCACTTTCCACCTTTCGTTTTTTGGTACAGCCTCTCTCGGGCCTGGAACTCTCTAGTAGGCTAGGCTAGTTGGTCAGTGAGTCCCAGGGAATCTGCCTGTATGTGCTTTTTCAGCTCTGAGATTAGAAGTGAGCACCACATATCCACTTTTTAACAACATAGCTTCTGGGAATGGAACATAGATCTGGTGCTTTCAAGGATTCTGGTGATTTCATGGATTGAGTGGTCTCCCCAGTTCTATCAGCAAAATTGGTCACAACCTGAAAGATTCTCTAAGATCCTGGTGGCTCCAGGCCTTTTCCTTCATTATTGGTCAACTGCTAACTCTCTCCCTCATGGTCTAACTTATAACACGTGTTTCCTATGTCTAATCTATAAATCATGTGCTAAAATGTTATTTTTATTTATTTATTTTTCTTTGTTGGATTGTCAATGGCCATGGACAGTGGAGGTTGAGCAAAGTTCTCCCTAAATCCATTAGAATGGAATTTTTCCAAGAGGGAAATTGTTTAAAAATGTACTTTCTCCCAGCTCTCCAGCAAAGTATGCAGTCACCAAATTATCTAGAGCTTTTGTGATGGGCCATTGTTACCTATCAGCCAGCTCCCTTATGGACATTGCAAAAAGCCTATTCCTGCTGGAAAGCAAAGCACTCTGGGAAGCTCTATATCTTGATCATGCCCAATAACATCATTTAGAGCATTAAAGTAACATTTTTATAAATGGGGTCTTTTGTAGCCTGAACAAAAAAATAAAACCAAATCTTCTCTTCTCTCCTCTCCCTCTCTCTTCTCCTCTTCCTCCTCCTTTTCCTCTTTTGCCTTGGGATATAGTTCCTATAAAGAGAGAACTCAGAAGTCCCTTGTAAGAATTTTGGCTGATTTGGATACTGAAAAAGATGGCACATCCTGCAGTATTTAAAGAGAACGAGAAATAGCCTTTTACCCTCTTGTCAGAGCAGAATGGAGAAAGGGAGGGCTCTGCTCAGAGACAGGGCAAAGCTATGGCATGACTCTAAACTGTCTACCTTCAGTTGGTGTGCTGCAGAGTGGGGGGACGCATTGCTGAGGTATGTGGGTGTGGTAGACTGGGTGATAGATTTGGGAGTCTGCATCAAAAGCTTAAAGAGGATGGTCTTAAGCACTGACTTCTCTGCTCGTAGGAACAAGATTCAAGTTTGGGATCATGAGATATCTCTGTGCTTGTTGGAACTGGCAGTGTCCTGTGTTGTGGATACCCATCAGATTTGATTAATGATCGGTGGCCTCAATGAGTATCCAAATTTGGGAAACAGGCAGGATCTCGTCATGGCCTGATGGAAGCTTGGCATAGCATAGCACCAATAAACAGCTAATTAGAAATAAAACCAAAACCAAGCAAATGGTTTCAGAGTCCTTGGCAGAGGAGCAAAAGAGGGAAGTGGGAAAGACCCTATCGTACAAACTACCTTTCTTTGAAAAACCAAGTGAAGCAGAGACAGAGTCTCAGTGATCAAAGAAGAGGCTTGCAAGAGATGAAATCCCAGGCCAGACAATCCTGGACTCTGTAGATCACAGAATAGCTTCTGATGTCATTCCAAGCGTGACTGTGAGGATGTTCTATTAGATTTCCTGAGTAGTTTCAAGAAAACAGTGATGAGATCTAAGACAGTTTGCATAAGACCACCCTGATAGCTCTGGGGAGACAGGATTGTACAGGAGCCAAAGGAGAAGCAGAAATTAACCAAGGGGCCAATAAAATTCAAAGCAGAAAGGATGGTGGCTTAGCTCTCAGGCAGTATTGACAAGACTGGTGGGAAAATAAACAATTTTGGAAAATATTTTGGAGGTAGGTTTTCTAGATCAACCTAGTGGATGGGTCTGTGAAAGCAAAGAAATACATTTAGAGTTCCTTCCACATTTTAGCTTCATGCTTTGCGTTTGGGATGCCTTTCAGATATCTAGGTACATGTCAAGTAGCAGCCTGAGTAAGGAATACAAAACAAAAGCCAGTCCTTAGATTCATCAGGGAATGATTGTACAATATAGTGTTTAAAAAGAAATAAAACATTTGCCCAGTCAGTCCAATCACCCAGCAAAATGAACACTCAGAGGCATGCACTGAAAACACTAAGGATATCAAGATTGGAAAAACAAAACCCGTGTTAGGTTTTGTCAACATGCCACTATTAGAGTCATCAGGAAGAGGGGCCTTCAGCTGAGAAGGTGCTTTCATCAGACTTGGCCTGGTAGACAATTCTTGGTGAAGGACTGATGTGGGGGTGGGCCAGCTCCCTGTGGACAGACAGCATCAGCCTTAGATAGTCCAGGGAAGTATAATAAAACTATCTGAATGTGAACCTGGAGAACACACTGGTAAACAACTTTTCTCTATGGTCTCTGTTCCTGCCTTGACTTTCCTGAATGATAGCCTAAGATAAGGAATTATAAACCAAACCCCCCCACCAAAACCAAAAAATAACCTCCCCTTTTTTCCTACCCTTGTTGCTTCCATCAAGATATTTATTACAACAGAGAATTAAATAGAGACAAACCCTTCGTACTCAGAGAAATATTAATAGAGGGAGAGGCAGAGCATAACACCACTGTTAGAGTGTGAATGATATACAAATTAAGAAATTATAACAAATTATACCAGGAATTGTCAGGAAGAGCAGAGGGGAAGGGTGACCCTAGAGACAGTCAGTTGATGGGCCTGGTTCTCCTGCCCTCAATGTGAGGTCACAGAAAAGAGATGTGGTTGGTTGTAGCATATTATATGGATGAAACACTTGATATGTGAAGACTCTTTCTCTTGAACAAAGTTAGCAGCTATCATGGAATTTGACCTTCTCCTCTGAGAAAAGAGGGGTTGGAATCTGATAAGCCGTCCTCTTCTGAGAGATCGTTGGCAAGATATCAGGGCCCACGAGAATAGTTTTTCAATACATTTAAGGGCTACTTAGTATGATGGCTTTTTGGTTTATGTGTGTATAGAAACACTCAAAAGCATAAACATATACATACCCAAAAGCCTAGTAGAAATAAACCTTTTAAAATAAGATTTTTGATAAGATTATGTAGATCACTACAGGTTTTATTGTTTGTTTGTTTTGTGTGTATGCTTTAAATAATTTTATTCACTCATTATCTTTCAATGAAATGAGAATGCTTTTGCTTAAAGTCCACTACAGGTTTTAAACTTTTGTTTTTTACCTCAATTTTACCTGAGCAAGGACTTCAAGCAGGATTCTCTAAAGCTGAGCTTCTCAGTCTTCCTGGTGCTGCGACCCTTTAATACAGTTCCTCTTGTTTTGGTGGCTCACCAACCATAAAACTACTGTGCTGCTACTTCATAACTGTAATTTTGCTATTGTTATGAACTATAGTGTAAATATATGATATGTAGGAGACCTGATATGTGAACTCTTTGGAGGTCACAGCCCACAGATTGAGAACCACTGCGCTAAAGCTTTCTTCTTGATTCTGTCGATTAAACATCATTTGGAATGGTGAACTGTTCCTCACAAAAGCTTGGAGAGTACGTTGAGAAATCAAGGCACTTGCTTCTAGCAGAACAATGGGGGAGATGAATTGATGAGGGGCATCATTTCCTGTCAGTGAAGTAAGGTGGTTCAGCTATGTCACCCAAGAGTTCTAGTTAATCATGGTTAAGAATAGAGAAAAACACCCCAAATAATTATCGACAACGTAACAAAGTTCCACAGACAAGAGATTTCATAATACACACGATACTGATGGTGAAAGTGTACTAGTGACTTGTGCATCTCAGAAGGTCAAGTTCAGCCCTAGTAGATATATTTCAGCTACAGGTGGCTTTTCCGTTGTCTCATTTTCAGCTATATTAACTGGTTCTCTTCTTTGCTTCTTATTTTCGAGACTTGTGAGATGACCAAGAAATTCATTTTCAGGGAATTAGTGTCTTACTCATACGAAACCACACAACTCTTCAAAGGTACCCTGTAATTTACAAAAGAAAACTGGCTTGCCTTATCCAGCCTACTTAGTTGGACCATTTTTACACAAAGAATCATTTGTTAACCTCAAAAGCAGGCCTCAAAAATGTTAGTTTCAATAACAGAGCTTTGCATTTCTGTAATGTTGACTTCTAGGACCATAGTGTAATATACATAACCCTGTGAATTACATGAAAGCAGAGGTGACACATTTTCTAAAGGTAGGGACTACCTGGGTTGGCATCCATAGACATCTTCTGGCTTGGGGGTGGAAGGGAAATCCAGGTATGGGAGTTTGCTGGTAGTGAGATATGATTGGGTACCACAAAGCCAGTGAGTTAACGGAGGCTAAAGCACATATTTAGGGGTCAATAAAGCAGAATATATATATATATATATATATATATATATATCTATCTCAAAATATCTCTAAGTAGGAATTTGTACACACACACATACTTATATATACTCTCACACAAATATTTTAAACATCAGAACTTTGTTGTATTTCTTTAAGGTGGTTGGATATATGTGCATATATACACATATACATATGTATATATATATATTTCCTAACTTCCTTTTGTTTTTGTTTTAGAAGTCTCATGTAGTCCCGGATTGCCTTGAACCAGCTACATAGACACAGATGACCTTCCAATCCTGATCCCCCTGTCTCTGCCTCACAAGTGCTGTGATTATGGTTTTAGACCACCATGCCCAGCTTTGTTTTGCTTTGAAACAGGATCTTGATATATAGCCCAGAGTGGTCTTGAACTAGCAGCCGTCTTCCTCTCTTCATCCTCCAAGAACTGGGTTTGCAGGTGTGTGCCATCTTGCCTGACTTCTCCTTTGACTTTGAATGTCATGATGACTCAGACACATGCAAAATATTAGCCTTCTTTGTCTTGATTGATTTTGTAATGGATGTTTGCATCACTGAAGGGTTGCTCTCATTTCTATTGATGTTAACCATCATGTACTAAGTCTACCTACTATTTATATATCTACTCAGGAACAAAACAAAGTTGAATCTGAAAGGAAGATCCCTGCACCTATTAGGTGTAGTTTTGTGGGAGCTTTCCAGGTTCTGAATAGATCTCTGGGCATGAGGATGTGCCTCTCTAATTCATATTGGTAATAGATATACTCTGACTCAACATTCTACCCTGCCAACTATGCTGGGACAAGATTTCTGTGAGATTCAAATGATTTGTCCCAAGATGCATGAAAAGCTAAAGCCATAGGTCAGAAGACACCCGTGACCTGTTAAGTCCTCAATTACTTTTTAATACTTTTAAAATTTGTTCTGGCTACTTTATTTACTTCTATCACAGTCTCCAAATTCCCAGGGCTGTGAAATTAATGTCCAAAGGCATATTGAGATAGAACACATTCAAGCCAATGATGCCGAAGGTGGAAACATCAGTGTAGAAGAATGTATATGTTTTTGTCCTCAGGAAATGCTTAACTTTCCTCTTATCTATATTTAGGTTAAAATTTTAATGATAAAATGAGACATTTACAATTCTTTCTAGATCCTTCTTGAGGATGATCTCCTTGTTATGAGAAGGCACTGCATGCTTGCCTGGGCACCCACACAGGGTAGAGAAAAGTCTGACAAGGCAGAGATTAAACTTTGCATCACTACCTGTCAGAGGCAACATCAAAGAAGTTAGTTGTATCATAACCCTTTAGCTAGCAGTAAGAACAGGAGAAATATCATAAGTGACTGTTTTTTTTTCACTCACACTTCCTTATTATTTCTGACCTTGAGAAAAGACTTTTGGGGTGAAATTTTCTTTGTATCGAAAAAATATTTTTTTAAAAAATTATCTAGATGACTGTGATAATTACAAATTGTTACAGTCCCTGGACTATCTGGGAATTTTAGGCAACTTGCTCTTATGTTAAATGACTCTAGGACCCTGTGGGTGTTAAGTCTTCTTATAGCATTTAGCAGGTTTTCAGGTCACTTGTACTGTTTTCAAGGTGATTGGCTAGAGCAACTTTTCACTTCCTTTAATTCTACTGCATGAGTGATGTGTGTAAGCAGATACCAAGAAGTGAGCTGTATCTCTGAAGTTCAGTGCTTATGAATAAGTAAGGTTAGTTATTTCTCAGTTACATCCAGCTTAGAAGTGCATTATTGTATGGAAGGGAATTTCATTTAGAATGCAGAGAAGAAATTTTGTCTTCTCTCACCTATCCCCTAGAATTACTGCAGCTTACTTCTGGCTTCCTTGTTTTCTTCTAGATGAATGCACTTGCCAAATGCATACTCATCCCACACCTAGGTTGAGGTGGGACATACTGTAGTGGCAAGCCCAGGAACTTTGCAGCAGAACTCTGGTGTAATTCTATCCCATGTGACAATAACTTTATGTCTCAAGTCTTATTTCCTCAACTCAAAAATAAGAATGAGAACAAATACTTTCCAAAGTTATTACAAGAGAGGATGAGGTATGTGGTATCATATACAGTAATTATTGAGCATCTATTATATGCCAAGCATGCAGCTGCCAATCAAAAATGGTAGCTCCTATAGGCATGGATGCTGATGTGGGAATGTCTTTCTATATGTTGTGAACATCATTCTTTCAGTAAAGGAACTGTTTTGGCCATGCCAGGCACTGTAGAAGTAGGTGGTGGTGGGGATTGAAGTACAGGTAGGAGGAGGGTGGAGTCAGAGATACTTGATCCAGTTGCCCAAGAAGAAACATGATGAAATAGGCAAGTCATAGGCAGAATAGATTAATAGAATGAGATGAATTAAGATGAACGAGTTAGCAAGCAATATGTCTGAGACATAGGTCAAACAGCATGACCTTTATAAGCCTCTGAGTCATTTTTCGTGGGGCCTAAGCAGTAGTGGGCAGCTAGGTCTGTGGGTCTGGACTGCCGGCGAGAGGGTCAGGATGTTGCAGGATGCCTTTTGCCCTTATCAGTTAACTTTACACACGTGTCCTGTTAAAATCTTCCTGTATTATTGAAGTGCCTTAGAAACTAATGAGAACAGAACCAGAGAGTATCTATAGGTCCCAGATACTGAGTTAGACGGTTTACTTAGGTTGCGTCATCCAGTCATAACAATCTTTTGAAACAAGACCTATTTTCTTTATTGCGCAGTTAAAAAGAAAAGTCCAGACATGCTGTTGTATATTTTTGTACATATCAGAGAAAGGGACAAAATGAATGGAGCAAGTTTAGTATAACTGAGACCTTAATTCTGTGAGAGTAAGCCATATCCCCGACTGTAATAATGGGGCTCATTTCTTTTTATTTATTAATAGATTATTCATGGTGTTTTTTTAATAGAGTTAAAATAGTAACATGAAAATTATCCTTTTCTACACAGTCAAAACATATATATCAAATTAATTGTATTTTACTTAGCACAGACATTTTCCCAGACCCCTCTATGAGCTACAGACAAATTACTTTGCTTGGGTCGTGCATAACATATTCCATGGCAGGCTTTGCTATGGGACTGTTGTTTGGTTTAGAAAATTTCACTTAGGTCATTTTAAGGAATTTGCAGAAAGATAAAAATGCCAAAGACCTGGTTAAAATTTTTATTTTCAAGAATTATACCAAGAATTGAAAGAATCTGGGAAGCAAGAGTGTTTATTTATCTGGTCACAGGAATAATAGTGTTTATCTGAATGTGAGGGATACAGCCTCTGGCACTCCTTACCATGTTGCTTATGTAGTTGACAATCCCCCCCTTCACCCTCTTGCTAATACCCTGTGTACTGTGGGCAATCATACTACCTCTCTCTTATTTTCAATTTTACTGCTTATTCTCCAGAGGAAGAGGTTCTTGAAAAAAAATCTTTGGGGTCCTACCTTTTCAAAGGAAGGTGAAAATTAGATGTAGCAAATTTGTAATTGTATTTCCATCTTTAAAAGGAACTATCACCCAGCCATTGGTCTGCTCTGTCACCTTGAATCAGAAAATGGCTCCATCTGGTTTATTTGGTTTTGATAGCTCATGCTTCAAAGAAAGGCAAGGGTTATATCCGCAGACAATTGTGTAAGCCTGCGCAAGCAAAAATAAAACTCTCCCCGACCCCTGCAGGGATCACAATATATATCCTGAAGCTGGAGAGATCTGCTGACGTCTGTAGTGGTTTGCTGACTCCCAGCAGGCTTGACTCAGGAAAAAGAATTCCACCAGAATCTAGAAAAACTGTCGGGGAAAAGATTACCACACAAACACAATGAAATTGGCTCTGGTGTTACTTTTGGCCTTAAAACCCTGTGTGTTTTTGTGTTTGCAACACACACACACACACACACACACACACACACGCATATTTTAATGTCAACATCCATATGCAGAATCATCTTTTTAGAATTTCTTGTAGCTCTAATTCTGGGTTTAAGCATTCAGGCAGGATTCTGGCAGCTACTCCTCACATGCAACTGTTTTAACTTTCCATGGATGTCCACGTGGACTTCCCAAGGTTAGGCTTAATTCTTAATTCACGGAAAAATATCAGAGGGCCAATGCGTTTTACATATTATTACTTCAAAAAGCTAAGGCTCACTGTGTGCAAATACCAATCATTAATGCTTCTTATTTTTGCCCATAACTTTTATTTTACCTGCTTTCAAAAGATCTTGTTTCTAGCTAGAAATCTAGCGAACTGATTTCTACACATGTGTTAGGAATGGTGTTACCTTCATCTGTTCAAGGCTCATATCCTGCTTCCTAGGATTGAATGTGATGCCCTTCCATATAATACTGTGGTCACCTATGAGCATTTATCATAGAATACTTGTCCAACACCTCTGGGCTGAGGGCCTCTAAGGGCTTGATAAGTAGGACTCACTGGCTCAGAACTGCTGTGAGCCTTCTCAATAAAAAATAATAATGAAAAAAAAAAAAAACCCTTTCTGGTCACTAGAAGTTGGGATGAAAGAGAAAGACCTTAGTCTTGGCCCTAATTATGCATGTTTTCATTCCATAAAAGAGCTGACGAAAGGAGGAAGAGACCTTTAAGATTTATTACAAGGAAATTTTAATTTAACATATTGTGTAATTTATCATCGAATTTGTTGTTTATAAAAAAAATACCTTGGCTTGTCTTAGAAAAGTGACTACATCCACATTGGAATTTAAAAAAAAAAAAAAGATGAAAAGAAGTTTTTTTTTCCACTCTGACTATTGTAATTCTCAAAGGCAAACATTTATGTTTGTTCTACACATGTTACATCAAAGATAACATGATCTGTGCTGCTGCTTTGAAAAATAGCCTGGGTCTGTAAGCTATTAGCTTTTGTCTTCTTTGTTGGCTATTTTGGAAGAAATCCTTGAATGCTTCATGTCTCCATTTTTCTAACTGTAAAATGGGGCTATTTCTGTCCTCTACAGTGAAAAACAATAACAGAGTAAGTTTGTGATGGAATATAGAGGCTAACTTGTTATTAATGATTGTGAAGAACAGCTTACACATAATTTTTTAGAGCACTTTGAGCAGGGGAATGTTGTCTGTCATAGTTGTCATTTAACTCCTAAGACCTTAACACTCCCCTTACTGAACTCACTAAGCTACTAGAGACCAAGGCATTACTCAAAGCTGATTCTACAAGTTCCCTTAAGAAACTAAAGAGACTTTGGACACATATTTCTCATTCTCTTTTATGTATTATGATTTTGAAACTCTAAGTGGCTTTCCATATCTGCCGGTTCCTTATCTGTGGCTCTCTAACAACTCTAGATTGAAAACATAAAAAATAATCTAAAATCTAAGAAAAATCTAAAAAAAAAAAATCTCCTGAACTGAATCTTTTCTGGTCTTTATTTCCCCAATAAAAAGCATAACAATTATTTCCATAGTTATTACACATATCTAATGTTATATGTAATTTAGAAAACACCGCACCATTTTGTATACCAGTGATTTTGGCATCTGTCCTGGTTATTTTCTATTGCTATAATAAAACACCATGATCAAAAACAGCACAGGGAGGAGAGGGTTTATTTCAGCTTAAGGTGACACGATAGAAGAACTTGAAGAGAAGTCCAGGCAGACACTCTGGAAAGAAACATAGAGATAGGAAGGTAGATGGGGAGTATGATGGACTTGCTGCTTCCTTGCTTGTTCCTCGAGGTTTGCTCAGCCTGCCCTCTACACACTCCAGGACCACATTCTCTGGGGCAGCACCACCTCCAGTAAGGTGGACTGTCCCATATCAACCACCAATTAAAAATGCGCCCCACAGATTTGCCCACAGGCCAGTCTGAGGGAGACAATTCCCCAACTGAGGTTTTTTTCTTCCCAGATGACTCCAGCTTCGGTCCAATTGAAACACACAAATAGAAATCCAACTAGCCTGCTCAACATCTTCGGGGTTGCCAGAATTTATTTCTGTAGACTCTATTTATGAACAGACATAGTAATAAAACGAGCAAGTCAGTAGAGAATAAGCAGTTATTTCCCCTGGCCTGCCTTGATCACTCCACTCAGGCTACATGTCAATCTCTGAAAAAAATCTTGACTTTTCTCCCATTATCTAGACATTGTTAGTAAGAAGACAGCCCTAAAATTCAGAATGGGGGCTGCACCAGGGACAGGGGGACACAGGTACCCATCTCCAGGAAGTTGATTCTTGAAAGAAATTAACCCTAAGTCTCATTTTGCTAGTAGAAGTTCTTTCTGGCAACCAGATAGTAGAAATATGATATAGACACAAAGAAAGTAGAGGGCTGGAAGGGTGGACTGTCTCTGGAGAGGGGGGAATTGAAAGAGAGGGCAAAGGACTTGCTCAAGTGTGTATTTGGGATTTTTTTCTTTGTTATCATAAATGTGTTCTTGAATTGGAGCTGCATGCCTGTGAAGTAGATACACCCAAAGTAAGACTACACATTTTCATGCAATTACAATCTCAACCATTGTAATTTCTCCCAAATTCTAATTCCCAAATTCAATTAAACCTACACTCTGAAACTTTTTTTCTAAGCAAAAATCTAACAACAGATATTCCTACACATTCTGGTTCCAGTCCAGCCACTGTGAGTGTCAAAGGGATACCACAGGCAAGTGCATTTCATCAGATGGTAGCTATGCACAGTATAGTAACTATCTCACTTTCTTTTATCCTAATACTGAAAAGTCACCTCTGCTTACTCAAGACAGGTAAGTTTAGATAAAAAGTGGGAACTCTATTAAAAAGACATCTGCATTTGGGCACAAAGAGCCCTAGATGTGGCAAAAAGAAAGGTCCTGAAGTCAGGTGATCCAGGCAACACCAATGATAAAACATCTATTGTGAAATGGAAGTTATAATTTCCATAAGTTTGGCTGCCTGAGGCAACAGATCCTGTACTGTTTCAAGCGAAGAATGACAGATGGGCTAGGGTGGACTAAAGTCAGTGTTGGTCTGAGAAGAAAAACATTTCATGCTTCAGATTCACTTGAGAAGGAGACCCAGGAGCCATAGAATGTTGAGTTGCCATGGGGTGTGAGGGTAAACTGAGGCTCCAGACAATGTTTGCAATTAGTTCTGCTGTGAAGAAGTGAAGTCTGACTACCACGATGAACCTCTAACAACCATTTGAGAGACTGAGAAGCTACTGATGAGGTCTGGGTTATGAGTCAAATGTAAATCACAAGTTAATGATTTTGGTCATGTAAGCCTTGGACTGGAAAGCAGACCCCAGTTGCTGGGTAAATGAATGTCCAGGGCAGTGAGACCAAAAGCACCATATGCAGCCTCTCCAGGCAGGGGAAAGGCTCCTTGTCCAGATCTGTTTCTCTGTCCTTGTCATTATAGTCTAGGTTTTTATGATTCCAGATAATGGAGTAAGCTCTAACCCCCATGTAAATGACCTTATCTTCCATTCACTACTTCTTGCACTCTTTGATTCAGCTTACACTTGACTCCAAGTGTTAGTACTTTCATCAATGCCTCTACCAAGCCTGGAATGTTTTTCAAGAATAAGGAAAAACGCTAGAATGTGAATCAAAAGTAGGGCAGGCTCTAGGAATAACATTGGGCTCAAGGGTTAGTTATGGTTTTATTGCTGTGAAGAGATGCTATGACCACAGTAACTCTTATACAGGAAAACACTTAATTGAAACTTGCCTACAGTTTCAGAAGTTTAGTTCATTATCATCGTGGAGGACAGCATGGTGGCTCAGGCAGACATGATGCTGGAGAGGTAGGTGAGAGTTCTACATCTTGATCCATAGGCACCAGGACATGAAATGTCTCCCCCACTGGGCTGATCTTGAGCATATGAGACCTCAAAGGCTGTCTCCACAAGTGACACACTTCCTCCAACAAGGCCACACCTACTTCAACACAGGCCACATCTAATAGGTCAAGCATTCAAACACATGAGTCTATGGTGACTATATCTATTCAAACCACAACAAAGACTGAGCCTGTTTTGTGGACTGGAAGTTCTGAGCCCTGGTGTAGATGGTTTAAGTGTTGACTTCCAAAGACAAATCAAGATTTTATAGTTTTGGAGCCTTTCAGAATGTTTTCAGAAATCTCTCAAGATAGACAATAATTATGAATTTCTCAAGCCAGGTGGGACATAGGCAACCTAAGTCCAAAGTCTACTGACTCTTCCAGATCTGAGAAGATCTCACTCTCTGCTCAGGAGTCTGACAGTGAAAAGGTGGCATGGTCACCAATCTGTTTCCTCTTCCTCGGCATATAGGAAACGTGTAATTTCCTCATCTCCCTAGAAGTGGTTTAGGATATTTTTCCCTTTCTCTCTCTCTCTCTCTCTCTCTCTCTCTCTCTCTCTCTCTCTCTCTCTCTCTCTCTCTCTCTCTCTCTCTTCTCCCCCTCTTTCACTTGCTCTCCATCCTCCTCCCTCCCCTTGTCTTTTACTTCTTTCTTTTCCCATTTCACTGAACAAGGGGTGAGAATCATATTATCTTAGTATCACTATAGAGTTTTAAAATTATAGTGTGTCAGTTTGAAGTCAAGGAAAAATAACTCATGATCTTTAAGTAAACTGAAATATATGGTTTATAAAATCAATGGTTTGCTTTTGCTCTTTTTCCTTCATTTATTTAGGAATTGGGAAGCATAATGTTACAGCAATCTATTCCATTTTCTTTTCTGAAGTCACAACTCCACCCAGGAGCAGAAAGTTTGGCTCCCCCTGTGCCCCACCCCTTTACTGTGCAGATGGGTGCAGTCTACCTGGGAAGCACCATGAATGTTTTCCTTTTCCTTCTCTGAATAATTAGTCATATAATTATACGGAGCTTTGGACACTAAATGGCAACTGCAAATTGATCATTTGATTCTAAAAATATTATGGGATAAAATTATTACATTTAGATAATTACACACTATGATAACATTAAAGTACAATATGTAGGAGAGCTTTGAACAGAAGTTATAGACACCTCTAAAATACCTCCCTTCCTGGTGTGTGTGTGGTGTGAGTGTGTGTGTGTTTGTGATAAAATATAATAATTACTCTTTTGCCAAGCAATATAGAGAAGAAAATAATGGTGTAGACCCCTCCACACCTACCCACTGACAACCGTACACATCCCACTAAATCTTTTCCCTGATCATATAATACATAGTTGATATTGTATCATTCACACCTTTTGTGCTCTCCTTTCACTCTATACCACAAGAAAACCCATTCTCCTCTCCCATTAAAATATTTGCAAATACAGTATCGAATGACTCTGAGCTATTTCAACATATGCTTTCATGAAAATTAAATTTATCTTGTCAATATTCTTTTTTTTTAATTTTATTTATTTGCCTGGAACTGGAACTACAGACAGTTGTTAGCTGCCATGTGGGTGCTGGGAATCGATCCCAGGTCCTCTGGAAGAGCAGATGGTGCTCTTAACCACTGAGCCATCTCTCCAGCCCCGTCTTGTCAATATTCCTAGGCATGTAGATTGCTATTCAAATTTCCAGTTTTATAAAGAAAATCTATGTACAGAGAGCTTTCTTGTTTTTAGAATGTTTTCTTGGGCATACATTTCTAAGAGGAGAATTCCAGAAAAAGGAAAATTTAAATCATAAGTACAAGATATACTTCCTAGAACAAGATCTACTTCCAATAGCTACTTGCTTCTTGAGATTTTCACATGGTTGTTAAAACACAAAAAAAGCCCACAAAAAACCCAACAACAAATCACCCTCCACAAAAAACAAACAAAAACCAAGAATAAAACCACCCAAACTCACCAAAAGAAACAATAGCAAACAAATAAAACAAAACAACCAACCCAGACACCCAAATCACTATAAACCATACTATTCCTAAAAGTCAGGTTGGAAATGAATGGTGCCCACCAGAATCCTTTTAGACTGCTAAGTAAAATGCTGCTTTTGATGAGTGTCCTCAGTCAACCTTACCACACTGAAGAGTTGAACATGGTAGCATATTGCCAGCAGACTAACTGTAATCTGATTTTAATGAGACTAATTTTCAGAGCATACCTGCTCTCGAAGCAGAGATAGCTGCTTCTCAGAGATGGAAACCTAAAATGAATATTTCCCGCAATCTGCCCTGTATTGTCTCGTTTGAGGCTCTCTGGAAACTAGGTAGGATAATTAGGTGCACTTTCCTATTAGACATTGGATCAAAATAACCAGGTCAAGATAAATGACTCCATTTTAGATGAAATGGGCATATTTCTGTAGTTTTACATCTTACAGTGGGACACAGAATGAGTCACAAAGGAAAGAAACATTCTTCTCTCAATGAAAGAGCTAGTTTTTTCAAGGGGCTCCTCAACAGAGAGTGAACTCACAAAAGACCATACCTCCTTGCCCTACATTGATAAAAATCTGCACTTTTGTCTTTGCCAATGTCTGTAGTGATAGAAAACTTACATGATATCACTGTCTGGGAGTCTGTGTGGTAGTAAATTAAAGGAAATGTAAATATGTCACAGAAATTGTCTGATAGATAAGCCATGGGTGAGGTTAAGTCTTGCTCAAAAATATTTATGATATAAATAGGAGCTAGTGACTTTGCTTGTCTTACTTAAATAAATGTGCCTAAGAATCTAGAAAAACAATTTTGTAAGGCATGCTTGCTCACAAACAAGCCAATAATTATGTCAAGATGTAAACCCATGATTTTGAAATTAGAAAACTCTATGCTGTTTTTTTTAGTGTATTTATTTCACTTGGTTGGTTTGACACTAAGGGCCCTATGACCTCTTTGTAGATCTCTTGTATCTAAGCAGCTAGATCATCAAGCAAAGATTTCATCTCAGCCATGGGTAAATTTTATATAAGGGTTGGCCTATTTTGGTGAAATATTTTAAAACAAGCTTTTATGTGTTTGTGTTTTTCCTTATTTGAAGAAAATTGAGATATTAAGTATGTTAATAACAATTAAATAAAAAAGTTTCTATATTATAGATTTTGTTTTTGATGTAGGAGCTCAGTATGTAGCCCATAACTCACAAATCTGCCTGTCTCTGACCCTTGGATGCTGGGATTAAAGGCATATAGTACCATGCTTGAAAATAAGACATTCTTAAAAAAATAAACTTTTGGAGTTGCAGAGATGGTTCATTGGTTAAAAGCATTGGCTAATCTTTCAGAAGATCCAGGTTTGATTTCCAGCACCTTCATGATATTATACAACTGTCTGTAACTGCAGTTCCAGGGAATCTGCTGCTTTATTCTGACCAGTGTGGGACACTGTACATACATGGTACACAGATATATATGCAGGCAAAACGTAGTGCAGACCCTTATTAAATGATGCTTGAATGATTCATTAAATAAGTCTTGTAACTCTTCTAGTCCAACATAGGCAAGCTATGAAGATGGATAAGTCTCTTCCGGTTGGCTTTTTGGGCACATTATGGGATCATTTGCTTTCTTGACATCTGTAAGTCCTGGAGACAATTCAGTTGGCTTTGTGTGTTTTGATAGCTATCAGAATCTGAGTTTATTTGTGCATATGTTTTGCATATGCACAGAGGGTTAGTTAATGATTAGGCATTTTCTTTCTCTCGGATGTATGAGATCAAACAGATCTTTGTGGAAATAAAAACTGATTGAATTTGTGCAACTCAAACCTTGTTAAGGAATACTATCCTTTTCCCTCACCTTAAAAATGTGACTTGGATGCATCATTGCCTTCATTTTTATATATGTTTCAATAACTTACACACTTTAGAGGAGTTATTTATGAATGTTTCCTAGATGGACCACACAGGGCAGGATCTCAGTGGTAATGAGCTAAATGTTCTCTGTGTTCACAGCCCGCTCCATAGGGCCAATGCAAGAAGAGGTAACTTCAGCTGTTGATAGAATTTCAAGGGTGTCCTGTGTAAGTGACTATTCAAGGAAGGGTTAGTTTAAGGACAGAACCTGGTCCCTCTTCGATTTCTAGAAGCTGTTTTTCAGCTGATGTTTATGCTTTTGCTTACCCTGGTTAATTATACCTCTCCTGCATCTCTCTGGATAGATCCAAGTTTTGACAGGGGCTAGCCCATTCATTCATAACCAGTGGAGAAAAGAAAACATCTCTGTTATTCCCACTAATCCTTGTCTTCTGAGAGATAGAAAACTTGAAGTTTGTACTACACATCGATCACTTTGTTAATGTGCCCAATTTCTGAGGTTGAATCTGCCTTAATACTTGCTATTAATTCAGTGCATCATTTATCCAAAAACCCTTTAATAACATCCCACAGGAATGCCTTGCTAGATGTGATTGCTCTCTGGCTTGCTTTGAAATTACACAAGGCCTCCACATAGAAATGCCTTAAGCTGTCAGCAGATATGCCCCCCCTTCTTTAAAATTTAGTTTGAAGAGAAAACAAATAATATTTTTGGACCAAATTTTCTCAGTCTCGCCCTTGCCCCTCTGTCAGCCCTGCTAATGGCACTCTGCTCTAGCTGTTAGTTACCTGGCAAAATTGGTAGTATGTGAGCCTCAGACAAGATTTCTCTAGGGTGGGGTAAAAGACAGGAATACTTAAATTTTTAAAATTGTCTGTGTTAGCTGGGATTGAAAACCACTGCATTCAGAAAAAAGAAGACAGACTGCCCTATAACCCATGCCTTTACTTCTATTGTGGGGAGCTATGCTGGCTGAGGCTAGACATTTTATTAGAGTTGGTACAATTTAACCTCGCTCTAATCAAAAGATACATAACTAAAAATTTTTTTTCCTCATGCATATGTCATGTACTGGAGTTAATCTGGCTGGATCCAGCCCGTGATTAGCGTGGAAGAGTCAACTTAACAGCATGACAGGAATATTTGGCTTGATAATAAGTTTTATAACACAAGTCACTGAATTTTCCTGGACTTTTTTTTCCCTCTAGTCAAGTGAATAAGAGGTAGTTGCTCCACACTTCTGTCACTCATGAAGAGGGTCATGAGAATGTGTACTTGACAGCTGCTTCAAAACTGTAAAGCTTACACATCATAGAAGTCACTGCTTAACATTTGTACAACACATTTACGTATAAGTTATGTTTTGAAGTTTAAGAGTGTTCCTTCCATGAGCTAATACTGGAAAATAATATTTTAATATCTATGGATGAAACATGAGCAGACACATAGCACATATTTCTGAGTCATATTTTTCTTCATTTGTTTTCATTTATGCTGATTATAACCTAACCACAAACTTTAGCTACAGGGAAAAATTAAGTAAAAAGGAAAGTTGATCTATTTACTCCAATATTTTGCAGCCTGGACAAAAAGCCACATTTGTCATCATCTGAGCTATTAAATACTTATTGTCTATGACTTTGGGTTAGACACTTTAAACTTGATTTAGACTTTAACATTATAAATTAAAAATAATCTATAAATGCAAACCAATGACACAACACACATTTGAAACCTAACATGAATAATAAAGAATTGTTATCTCAAACAGAGTATTACATTGAATGATTCTAAAAGGTCTCTATAATAAAAATATTGTAATTTTCATGGGAAAAATGGAGAAACATGACAAAGTGGCTTGATTATAGTGATGCTTTAACATAGTCTTTGGTAAGGAAGGTCTTTTTTTTGATTAAGGAACAATTAACAAGAATCATAATGAAACAGAGCAGTTTGTGTAGCTACAGGGGAGTATCTATCCTTGAAAATGCTTCCTGAGTCAGTATCTGTGTTGAAGACAGATGTGAAGCAAAGCTATAGTCTTGAAAGTTCCGTCTCTTATTTCTCGCACCCTAATAACCTTCATCACTGAGACAACACCCCCATGCCCATCTCTATAACTATACTTAAAAAGTAACTTGTTATGCACAATTCCAAAGCATTTACAGAAAGTATTACCTCATTGTGTTATTAGTGTGCTGCCAACTTGTTACTAGTAAACTGATATTGGTCTGTTTGTGAAAGGCTTTTCTCTAAGTTGGAAGGATTTAAGACATCAGAAAGCAGGAAGTAGATAGTTGGAGACAGTTTGGTTGTTCTGGTGGATGTAAGCATAAAGATCAGGGCATAGAGACAAGGAAGCATAAAAGAATAATCTCTCCCCCCCCTTTTCTCTTGAAGTTATCTATACTGTGCTTAATACTGTAATATCAATGTTTGTCTTTAATATTTTTCAATAAATCTTTTCATACAACATATTTTGATCATATTCTTTCTGCTCCTGAATTCCTTCCAGATCCTCCCCATCTACACACTGATGGCTTCTTTTTATGTTCTTTTTCTTTCTCATAAAAGCCCATAAAAACAAACAAAAACCAATTGGTTAAAAAAATCAAATGAAACAAACATAGTAACATAAAATCATCAAATCTGTATACAACAGGGGGTAGATACGCATATGAACTAAGACTATGAAATATGCACAAGGCCTGCACAAGTTTAAACCGAACAAAATCTCAGAATGGAGAAGAAAAAGTAGATGCAGAGATCCACACCCAACCAAGAAGCTATTTGCAATTGATACCTGCTGAGAAAGGAAGCATCAGTTTTCTACAATGAAATGTCACTAAGTATATCAACCATGTTCCAAGACAGTCCTCATGTTCATGAGTAGTTGGCTAGCAAAAAATGGGCCTCATGTGCTCTATGTGTGTTTGTGCGGGCACATACTCATGCATGTGTTCATCTGCACATGCGATTTTTATTTTTTTATTTTTTGGAAGCAAGGTTTCTCTGTGCCCTATACTCTGGCTGCCCTAGAACTAGTTTTATAGATCAGGCTAGCTTTGAACTTACAAAGATCCACCCCCTTTGATTCTTCCTCCTGAATCCTGGGATTACAAGGGGTGCACAACTACTGCTCGAATGCAAACGTGTACTTTTTGTTTGGGTATGTTTTCTTTCTTTTAAAAAATTTTGACAAAATTACATTTGTGGCATAAACCATGAAGCTACAAATAAGCACAGATTATGAAATGTTAAATCAAGCTAATTAATATATATGTTATTACACATACTTTTTTGGTAAGAACAATTATAATCTATGTTCAGCAGTTTTCAAGCATAATATATCATTATTAACTATAGTCACTATTTATTCCATTGCTTCTACTATTTCTTTATGTCTAGCTCTATCCTGGGTCAGCAAGAAGCCACTGTCCTGTTGTGAGCCCTATCCCATTAGCTACTGGGAGCAAAGGCAGGCTTTAAAACCCTCTCTACTGGTGTTGAGGAGAACCTAAAATTTCTGGTCTTCAAATCATTTATAAAAGTCACCTGAAGGACTGTCCAAGCAAGCTACTGGGGCCCAGTTCTACAGTTTCTGGCTGAAGGTCGGCAAGTTCTGAATGAGGCTGAGGGGAAATGGGTTGAGAACTGAGGTTGAGAATTTCCTCTTAGTGAAGCCTGGCCTTTGTTTTATTAGTGAGACAAAGGTCCAGATGCTAAGTTACATCAATGGCCCTGGTGACGATTCAGTTTCTAACTTCCAGACCAGCCAGTGTGTCTTCCCAGTTCACCATCTATTTTCTTTTTTTTTCCTTTCTTTATTATTATGAATAAAGAAGTCACATTTTCTATCCTTGTATATCCTTATTCAAGGTCCCTTCCCCCTCCCACCACATCAGGTCATTCTCTCTTCTCCACATCTCCCCATTCCCCCATGGGCAGGCGATCCCAAGGTCCCAAGGTCCCAATATTGCTTAGTTCAGTCTCCACTCCTGGCAAATCCAGGTTTCTCCCCTCAACATCAAGACGGAGTCAGGTGTTCCTCTAGGGGGAGTGGGATCCAAAGAATCAGTCCAAGGTGTTTCTCATCCCAAGCTGTTCAGTAGTTGTGGTTTGCAGCTTTGCTTTTTTTTTTTTTTTCTGTTTTCTTTTTTGTTTAGAGTTCACTAATGAGTGAGTACATCCCCTGCTTATCTTTCTGGGTTTCTGATACCCAGCTCAGGAGGATATTCTCCAACTCCATCCATTTGCCTGCAAATTTTAGGATATCATTTTTTCTTACTGCTGAGTAGTATTCCATTGTGTAGATTTACCACAGTTTGTTAATCCATTCTTCAGTTGAGGGGCATCTAGGTTGTTTCCAGGTTCTTGCTATTACAAATAATGCTACTATGAACATAGTTGAGCTAATGCCATTGGAGTGAGACTGTGCGTTTTTTAGAGTATACACCCAGAAGTGGTATTGTTGGGTCCTTGGGGAGACTGATTCTCAGTTTTTTGAGAAACTGCCATACTGCATCCCAGAGTGGCTGATAGAGCTTACTCTCCCACCAACAATGAAGGAGTGTTCCCCTTGCTCCACATCCTCTCCAACATAGGCTGTCGTTTGTGTCTTTTATCTTAGCCAATATGACAGGTGTCAGGTGGTATCTCAAAGTTATTTTGATTTGCATTTCTCTGATGGCTAAAGATGATGAGCACTTTTTCAAGTGCCTTTCAGCCATTCGTAATTCTTCTGCTGAGAATTCCCCTATTAGTTCTAAACCCCATTTTTTGATTGGATTATTCAAGGGTTTGGGCTCTAGATTCTTGAGTTCTTTATATATATTAGAGATCAATCCTCTATCACTTTTAGGGTTGGTGAAAATCTTTTCCCATTCTGTAGGCTGTTGTTTTGTCCTATTGACAGTGTCCTTGGCTTTATAGAAGCTTCCCAGCTTTAGGAGATCCCACTTATTGATTGTTGGTCTTAGTGCCTGTGCCACTGGTGTTATATTTAGGAAATGGTGGCCTGTACCAATGCATTGGAGGGTATTTCCCACTTTCTTTTTTTCTATCAGGTTCAGTGTGGCTGCGTTTATGTTGAGGTCTTTGATCCACTTGGATTTGAGTTTTGTGCAGGGTGACAGGCTTGGATTTATTTGCATTTTTCTACACACTACCATCCAGCTATGCCAACACCATTTGTTAAAGATACTATCTTTTTTCCATTGAATACTTTGGGCCTCTTTGTTGAAGATCTGGTGTTCATAGGTTTTTGGGTTAATGTCTGGATCCTCAATTCTATTCCATTGGTCCACAAGTCTGTTTTTATGCCAGTACTAGTTTTTTATTACTCTAGCTCTATAGTATAACTTGAAGTCAGGGATGGTGATGCCTCCTAAAGTTCTTTTGTTGAACAAAATTGTTTTGGCAATCCTGGCTTTCCTGTTATTCCAAATGAAATTGAATATTGTTCTTTCAAGGTCCAAAAAAATATTGTGTTTTGATTTTGATGGGCAGTGCATTGAATCTGTAGATTGCTTTTGGTAGAATTGCCATTTTTACTATGTTGATCCTACCTACCCAGGAACATGGGAAATCTTTCCATTTTCTGATATTCTCTTCAATTCTTTCTTCAGTGATTTAAAGTTTTTGCCAAATAGATCTGTTACTTCTTTGGTTATAGTTACTCCAAGGTATTTACTACTATTTGCAGCTATTATAAATGGCGATGTTTCCCTTATTTCTTTTTCAGCCCTTTTATCTTTAGTGTACAGGAAGGATACTGATTTCTTTGAGTTAATCTTGTATACTGCTACATTGCTGAAGGTGTTTATCAGCTGTAGAAGTTCCTTGGAAGAATTTTGTGGATCACTTATGTATATAATCATATCATCTGTAAATAGATATAGTTTCACTTCTTTTCTAATTTGTATCCCCTTAATCTCCTTTTGTTCTCTTATTGCTTTAGCTAAAACTTTGAGAACTATATTGAATAGATAAGGGGAGAGAGGACATTCTTTTCTAGTTCCTGATTTTAGTGGGATTGCTTTGAGTTTTTCTCCATTAAGTTTGATGCTGGCTGTTGACTTCTTGTAGATTGCCTTTATTATCGTGAGATATTGTCCTTGTATTCCTGATCCTTAAAGGAGTGTTGGATTTTGTCAAAGGCTTTTTCTGCATCTAAGGATATGATCATGTGGTTTTGTTCCTTTAGTTTGTTTATATGATGGATAACATTTACAGTTTTTCATATGTTAAACCAACCCTGCATTTCTGGGATGAAGCCTACTTGGTCATGGTGGATGATATTTTTTATGTATTGTATACAGTTTGCCAAAATTTTGTTGAGAATTTTAGCATCAATATTCATGAGGCAAACTGGTCTGTATTTCTCCTTCTTTGTTGTGTCTTTGAGTGGCTTGGGTGTTAGGGTAATTGTGGCCTCATAAAAGGAATTTGGCAATATTCCTTCAGTTTCTACTGTGTGAAATAGTTTAAGGAGTAATGGTAATAATTCTTCTTTGAATGTCTGGTAGAATTCCGCACTAAAAGACCTGGGCTTTTCTTTTTTGGGGAGGCTTTTAATGACAGCTTCAATTTCCTTAAGGGTTATAGGCCTGTTTAAGTAAGGCAGATTATATTGTCTGCCTTTATAGGTAAGTTGGCCCTTTTCTTTTGTAGCTCTTAAAATTTTTTCTTTGTTCTGTATGTTTTGTGGCTTATTATGTGGCGTGCTGACTTTTTTGGGGGGTCATATCTATTTGATGTTCTATAAGCTTCTTGTATCTTTATAGGCATTTCCTTCTTCAAGTTAGGAAAGTTTTCTTCTATGATCTTAGTGCCTTTGAGCTGGTATTCTTCTCCTTCTTATATTCCTATTATTCTTAAATTAAGTCTTTTCATGGTGTCCCAGATTTCCTGAACATTTTGTGTTATGGCTTTTTTGGTTTTAGTGTTTTCTTTGACTGATATATCTATTTCAGCTACTGAGTCTTCCACTTCAGAGATTCTATCTTCCATCTCTTGGATTCTGTTTGTTATGCTTGTATCTGTAGTTCCAGCTTTTTTCTTCAGGTTTTCTATTTCCATCTTTGCCTCATTTTATGCCTTTTTTATTGCTTCTATTTCAGTTTTTAGTTCCTGGCATGTTTCTTTTATTTTTTGGTTTACCTTTTCTTGGTTTTATTTCAAAGATTTGTTCATCTCTTCCAATTTTTTGTTTGTATTTTCTTCTATTTCTTTAAGGAAATTTTTCATATCTTCTTTTAGGGCTTCAGTGATCTTCATAAAGGTGTTTTGGTGTTGCTTCCTTCTGCTTCCTCTTCATTGCTCTGTTCAGGTCTTGTAGTTGTAGAACCACCACTTTCTTCTGGAGTTACCTTGTTTTTCTTTACATTATTATATGTATTTTTGCACTGGCATCTGCCCATGGCTTCAGTAGTTCACAATTAGGTGGCTCCTGGTCAGATGTGGCAAGAGGGCTTGTGTGTCTCCTGTCTCCTCTGAGTAAGGGGTCTGCTAAATCTCTGACTCTGCTCTGGGCAGGGGTCTGAATTTCAAGACCTCTGTCCTTCTCTGATGATGCAGCTGGAGGCGGGGTGGCCGTGCAAGTTCCTCTGTTTTAGTAGCAGCTGGAGGAACCCTCACAGCCAAACTCTAGTCCTATCTCCTAAGGAGTGTGTGTAGACACATACCACAGACAGAACCTGGTCCCGGAACACAACTTTCCCTGGCAGGGATTCAGGCGCCAGGGCCTGTTGACTTCACCTCACTCACCATATATTTTCATGTGATGAAACTATGTGTCTTGTTTTCTCATCTCAAGATATTCCAAAGCATAGTTTTCTTCTTCTTTCTTTCTTTCTTCTCTCTCTCTTTTCTCCCTCCCTCCCTCCCTCCTTCCCTCTCCCCCTACCTCTCTTTCTCCTCCCCCTCCTCCTTTTTTTTTTTTGATGTGTCTTAGCTGCAAGAAAGCACTCTCTGTGTCATTTGTGCTATCAGAATCTTTTCTTTATTTAAAAATTTTATGAACATTGGTGTTTTGCCTCTATGCTTATGTGTGTGAGAATGTCGGGTTCCCTGGAACTGGAGTTACACACAGGTGTGAACTGCCATGTGGGTGCTGGCAATTGAACCCAGGTCTTCTGGAAGAGCAGCCAGTGCTTTTAACTACGGAGCCATCTCTCATTCCCTAGAGCTTTTCTTTAGACAATCTTCATTTTGTTCCCATATATGTTTCACTATGGATGTAAAACTTTTTTTCTATGGATGCTGTGTGTTATTAAACCCCACTCCTAATCCCAAACTGAATGGATGCTCTATGAGTGGCATAGCCAGTATTCATAGTCAACCTGAGCTTCAGATATGTTTAATATCTTTGCTTATGTAAAAACAGAGCAATAGGCCCAAGAACAGAAAGAAGAGGAAGTCTCTTGGGTATGGAGCCAGTGACCAGTACCTTCTGAAAAGCCAGCATAGATCAGAGTTTCACAACCTGTGAGGTGAGACCCCATAGAGTCACATATCAAATATTTATATTGAAATTTATAACAGTAAGAAAATTACATTTATAAAGTAGCAACAAAATAACTTTATAGTTGGGGGTTACCGTAGCCTAAGGAACTATGTTAAAGGTTTCCAGCTTTAGGAAGGATGAGAAGCACTGAAATAGACTTTAGACACTCACTACCATGAATTTAACAGTTCTAAGTAATAAGTCAATTTAATAGGTAGCTCCCAAAATACTTTTTTCATTCATTGATACATTTCTTTTAAATTGATGCTCTCTTGGCGTCAGTCACTCGGGAGCAGAGAGAAGCACAGCAATGGATAAAATTCTACTCCCTGCCCTAATTATCGTGTATTCTTGAATTCTACTTTAGCCAGTGATCGGATCCCTAAGCATTTTACAAAAATTTTAAATTGATATCCATTAGGTTGGTTTGGATTTTCAGTTGGTTTAATTACATAGAACTCATTTTTCCAGAAAAGAAAATAATTAATTTGAAAGATTTATCTTTGTTAGAAAGTGAATTCTGACACATTTAGAGAGACAGAAATAGGAAAGGGAGAGGGAGAAGAAAGCATGAGAGAGAAGGGTTTTATGAGCTCTATTCCAGACACTCTGATTGTGGCAAAGAGACGAGGTTACAGAAAGAAAGGCCTCTCTTCCTTTCTTATGACCTGTAGCTAGCAAGAGAGAGCAGTTTGTTTATGGCAATAGCCTTAACAGTGTTTTGTTGCCATAAACAGCCTTTGAGCTATGTTTTTCTATAGAAGATAGGTAATTCAGATAGCAAGCAAACAAACAAAAGAATTATAAACAACAAAACTTTTATGCCATGATCCCCTTGAGGTGAGATTCTCCTAATGATCAGCGAATGTGTAGGATGACAGCCCTTTGAGCTCATTTACCTGGAGTGTTTATACCTTCTTTGAATTCTTCCTTTGAGTATTGCCTCACATGCATCTCCAGCAGCAGTTACTTCTGTATCTTCCTTCCTAACTTGAAAGTAATATTGTGGATTGTTTAAATCTTCTTTTTTTTTCTAGCTTACTCATATGCAAATCACTTAAATACTGTCATTTCAGGTGAATTCGCAAAGCCTGACACAGAGCAGGAACCTTGGAAAGATGGGTCTCAAGTTTTGATTCCAACAACCCTGAAGGAGGGCTGCAGGCTGCTGAGCTCAATGCTAAGAATGACCACAGTCTGGGAGTTCTCCTTAGTAATACACTCAAACCTACCTCCTAACTTCTACTGGAACTACAAAGACACCTTTCTTTGTGTGGAGAGCTCAAAGTATCTGCCAGGAGCATCTGTGGGTGGTCCTTTATGTCTTTCTCCATATGATATGGCACTCTGGTTCCTCCTGTGGATTGAATGGCTTGTGGACCTGCCCAGACAGTTTCTTCTGAATTCAATTCTGCTACCCATTCCCCTACAGAATACTTAGCTGTTAGACTAGACACAATGTTACATGAGGGATGTTGTTGCTTGAGGCTTTTTGTTCTTCACAAATGTGATGCAGGTGAGTTACAGTGTGCAGGCTTATGGCCTTGAAAAATACACAAATAGATCACTGACTCACAGTACGATGGCATTTGGAGAGCCAGTTTTGGGGTTAGGTAGGTTGGGACAGTGGGGTCTTTATGGTGAAATTAATGTCCTTATGACAAAACAAAACAAAAAAATATATACACCCCCTCTCTACACACAGTGAGAAGTTAGTCACCTGCAGGCTGAAAGAGACCCTTCACCAGAACACTGCATTCTGGCTACCCAGATCTTAAATGTCCGGAGGTGAGGGGACAATTCTGTGATGTCATTCACTTTGTGACATCTTATCTAAATAGAGATTAAAATAACATATTTATCACAGGTAAAAGAGAAAATACATAATTATGCATTTGGTAAATGTTCTACGATTTCTTTGACAGAATATTTGGATTTTGTTTGCCTTGTGATTTATGATTTTTAGTTTTTAAAGTTACAAGACTGAAAATTTATGGTAAGCATGATGGAAAAGAAGTGGAAATGGGCAACTCTGACATATGAGCTTTCTTTCCCCTCTCAACATTTGTGACATGTATGGTATATACACGTATATTCTATGCCCTGAGAGACAAGTGAGCCCAAATGCCCAGGTATTAAGGACTTGATATTTTGGTAGTTGTTAGTTCCCAATGTGCTTTGGCCTTCTGGGAGGTAGGATAGTGGGAGGTCCTTGGGTCACTAGGGGATGTCCCTGAAACAGACTTAGTTTCTGACTCATGCTCTAGATTGTGTTTCTGGCTTGTGTAGTGAGGGATTTGCTTTGCTATGCTTTTCCTACCATTGCTGGTCAGTGCCCTCATCCTACCATTGCTGGTCTGTGGCAAAGGGAGCTGACTAACCTTGAAATCAGATCTTCAGAATGCTAGGCCAAATAAATCTTTTCTATTTATAAATTAATTACCTAAGGTGTTTCAATGTAGCTACTCAAATACATGTGTGTCATGTATATATATGATATGTGTATACATGACAGATATATTTATAAAGTATGTATCAAATGCATTTATAGTTACTATATATACACACCAATATTTATTACAGGTTTTATTCTTGTTTTCTCCCTAGCAAATGTTTTTATTCATGAGTGCTTATTAGGGAATCAAAGCAAGAAGATGGCTGTACCGGAGAAAGGTAACTATCTTTTGTATTCTTGGAAGGCAAAGTTGTGAGTAGTATTGTGCCTTTGGATACATATCTACTGTGATAAATGGGGTCTGTCCTGTGTACTTTAACTACCTCCATCTAGGGAGTGATAGAAGCAGAGAAGACGGGTCAGGTGCTCCATTTGATACAGCAGTCACAAATGGAATGCACATGTCTGAAATGATTGAGTCTAATATTAACTCTGCAGGAAATCCCCTGGCCACCAAAGCCAGGAGACACGTCATTCTTCTCCCAAGTCAGAGGCCTGGGACCAGAGAAGCACTACCACTCAACACACTCTTCAGGGGTCTGGCACTAAATTCAAATCACTGACCACCCACTTTGAAGGTCTTGCCATTGCCCAAAGGCATTTTTTGAAATTCTGCATTTCATACATCTGAGCTCAAAATCACACAGAATCATCTAGAAAGGGCTACATTCTATTCTCTGGGGCTGCTCTCAAGATGTGTCAGTTATTGTGGCAAGATCTGTCACAGGTTAAGGATCACTTTGTTGTCAAGGGTTTGTCTTGTTTGTAGAAAGATAATTTATTATAGACAAATATTATTTTATGATAATTCCTTTACTGTCCTTCAGCAATGGAGATCAATATGTTAGAAGAATCAGCATTTTTAACTACCATGTCTCTCTTTATTGTGTCTAGCATAGGGCTGATCACATAGTGGAGATTTTAGTCTCTTTTCAAAATGTCAAATTGACATCATGAGATCCTTGGTCTGGGATAGATTGGAGCAATGGAAGGAAAGATATGAATGATCTATTTAGAACTAGTTTTCTTAGCCCTCTTTGAAAGAAAGATATATATGCTTATCTGTGTATGTATATTCTTTATTAGCCCTCTCTGAAAGAAATGATAGTCCTTTTTTTGAAAGAAACTATATATATGCACATATGTGTGAATATAAATTCTTTGACACACAGAGATCCTATGTATTTATAGGGCTCGATATGATGATTCTGTTACAAATCTAACTCTTCAAACATTTGTCATGGAAACATGAGGCGGTCCATGTTCATTCTATGCAGGAGGCTCAGAAACCCTAACTGGAGAACTGGAATTGTTTCTTTCTCTTTTATTCATATGTGCATTTCTCAGCCCCAGCCAGATGGCAATGTCCGACATAGACTTAGTGTCAACACATGAACCACGTCAGGATGCCACATGGATAGCAGAAGTATAATTTGACTTCCTACTCATTATTTTGCTCCAGTTCCAAAAGCAAAGCCAAACTGAACTTCTTTACTGTTTCTTTCTATCAAGCTTGCTTAATTCAGTGGTTGTTGCATTTTTCTGTATGATTTCCCTTGGATAAATAATGTAATAGTACTGAGTTCTACTAACGGCTACTGTTTTGCAGTATTCAGAAGGAATATTTTTGTTTGTTCAGATATTTTCACACAATGTGTTGGCAAGAAAGGGCTAAAAAAGTGTCAGCACCACGGTTTTTGGAATCTCAAAGACGTTTTGGTAAACAAGTCAAGACGGTTCACACTTGTCACCAATGAGCTGTCCCCAAGTGCACTTTAAAAATGAATAAATAAGAAGCAGGTTTGTGCTCTCTACAGATTCAGGGATGTGAATGCAGATGTTGAATGGACCTTTGGCTGCAAGGGCTCTCAAATCCAGGGCTGGGATCTTTCCTCCATAGTGATGGTAATTGGATCCCTGGGGCTTTATTAGCAGTGGGATGGGAGGAAGAAGAGAGCTGGTGCTGGGTGCCCCAGCAACCAGTTTCACAAACACTTTGCTATAAGAAATCAAGAGACAAAGGAACATGTTCTCAAGGGCTAGGAGGCCCCTGTGTGCTGCACTTGTGGGTAGGACTATCAAAGTTTATGCATCCCAAAGTCACATGCTGGCCTGTGCTCCCAGGAAGTTTCAAGTGTTCTGAAGAAGATGTTTGGGATTCACAGGAGTGGGAGCTATCTTTCCATATTCAAGGTCCTCCCAGAGGATAGAAATACTTGGGAATATTTTCAACTGTAGGTATCTGTCACCTTTTATGTGTTTACTGGATGTGTAGCTTCATGGATTAGAGATTGTAGGGTTTCTCCCAAACAACCCAGGCTCTTGACAAAACTATTGCTTGCTCTGTACAAGTGATGGTAAGGCTCTGTTGCTGAAGACAACACCTCCATAACCCACTGAACCTGAAGAAGACAAGCTGGTGCCTACCTAGAGTCTTTACCTATGCTGACTAGTGTTCATGGTATTGGAAGATATTCTGCATGCTACAAAAAAGAAAGGTAAATACCAAGCCAGCTATAAATCCTTCTACCTACAATAGTGACCCACTAGCAAGATACACACGTGCAGTAGTGACACAGGCTTGCCTCCTAATGACATTCTGCAATACTCATAGATCCATGCCTTGCTCAACCATTATCAGAAAAGCTTCCTCCTGCGGTAGATGGGAACAAACATAGAGACCAGATAATATGCAGAGAATGAGAGACCTTGAGACATTCAGCCTTAAATGGGATGTCTCTATCATCCCCTCAGGGCTCAGGGAACCCTGCAGAAAAGAAAGCAGAGAGATTATAAGAGCCAGTGGAGATGGAAGATGCCAAGAAAGTAAGGCCTTCTAGACACAGCAGAGCTGACATATGAACTCAGAGACTGTGAGAGCGTGCACAAAGCCCTCACAAGTTTAAACCAGATGGTGTCCCAGTCCTGAGAGAGAAAATGGATATATACTCTCATCCCTAGCCAACAGACTATTTCCAATTGACAACAACTTATATAGGAAAAGATTCAGTTTTCTTCAACAGAGTCTCACTGGGTATACAAACCACAATTAAGGGTAGGCTCCACACTCAGCATACACGGCCAACATAAAACTAACTTAATGGTAATTTTTGAAGGTATTTTTTGTCTCATAATGCTTTGTCTATACTTTTCTTTTGAAAACTTACACACTACAGTTTCTGGTTTTGTGGTTTTTATGAGATTTCTGTGTGTGCAAATGTATATCTTTGTGTCTGTATATGTTTCTTGTGCTTTTTGTCTCTCTTCTTTTTTATTCTGTTTTCTTGATTGCTTTGTACTATTTTGGTTTGTTTGTTCTTATGTTATTTTATTGTATTATATTATTATTTCTAGATAATGGTTTGTTTTCTAATAAGAAGGAGGAAAAAAGAGTTTGCATTTGGGTCGGTGGGGATGTATGGAGGATCTGAGAAGATTTGGAGAAGGGAAGCCATAGTCAAAATACATTGTAAGAAAAAAATTTATTTCAACAAAAATTAAAAAATATCTTGTGAGACTCCAAAGATACTACTTGCTTTAAAGATTCTATCTATCTATCTATCTATCTATCTATCTATCTATCTGTCTGTCTGTCTGTCTATCTACCTATGATGAGTTTCTAGCTCTTTCTAAGTTCCTTCCCATTGTCTTTTAGATTCATGTAGAAAATAGTAGAAAACTCTGAACTCCTGGAGAAGCTACAGTTCTTAACATTCCAGAACATTCTGGACATCAAACTCATCTAGTATCAGAAAGATTCCAACATTTCTGTTTATCTTAGACAAACGGGCATTAAGACACAGTTAGGCTATTGGGGAAATGGCTATTCAGAGGGCCTTGTTATTCCCAGTGGGTATTTTCCTCTGGATTTGTGAAAAATATTGTAACCCAACACACCCCATTTTTGGAGACTAGTTATAGGGTGAGAAATGCACACACAACCAGAGTGCAAACTGATGCTTGAGAGGCCTTAACAAAAGGACAGGTGAAATTAACAGGGGTTAATGCCATTCCATTACACCCCAGAGCTTGGCAATGTCAAGAAGCCTTCATAAAGGAAGTCTGTTTTGAAAGAGGTTACTAACCATGAGACAAAGTTTCTTCCAACCTTCCCGTGTAGCCTTTAGGTATGTTCCCTTTGTCTCTGTGTCTCTGTCTCTTTTTCTCTCATGTGAGTGTGTGCTAGATTAAAGGTAGGCAGGTAGAGTCACAGAAAGGTGAGACTCTAAGCTTTGTGTGATGCAAGGCACCTAATGTCATTGCACACTCACAGAGAGTATATGTTTCTTATTTGTACTTTGCACAGTGTACATTTCCATACAGAAGTCCCAGGACAAAGGTTTATAACTACAACATGGCATCCCCTCTACTTTTCTCTTATTAATCCTCATCTTGCTCTCTATATGAAAATTATACATATATGTTATATATATATATGGAAAATTCTAGAATAAATCTGTATCAGTCTTACCATGTGCCCATATGGGGACAAGGCAGGTCCTCAGGTTGGTCTTTTTAATCGATAAATTAATAGTAACATTTGCCAATGATTTCCTGAAGCTAAGTAAAATTAACTGGTCAAATAAGTCAGCCAGAATATTTGTTACCTTCTGAACTAGTTAGTTTTTTTTTTTTTTTTTTTTTTGAGGCTCCAGGTTCTGTAACAAATGGCTTTGATGTCTTAGGCAGGGACTCAGATATATGTCACTGTTTACTAATCTAGTGTTATCAACAGCCCTGGCTGATAAAAAAAATCTTCCTGCAATTGCTTTACTTTTATTAAAGTATTCCTCTTTCCTCCATTTGAGCTGGCCTTAGGTAGATGAAAGAACTGCCAAACACACAGTTTGGAGCATTTGGTTCTGAGAAAGATGGACCAAGTTGATTTGGTCTCTGTTCCTGCAGGCTGTAGTGGTGGAGGAAGTCTGTTTTTTAAGAGGTCATTAATGGTGGGTCCGAGGACTCCTGACTTGTCGAGCAAATATATACATAGGGGAAATGAGGAAACCTGAGTAAACACTGAGTCTCCCCTGGCAACAACCACCACCTTCCAAGATTTTCATGCCACTGGCTACACAAGACAACAAAGTCCTATAGCATTTGGAAATGGATTCTAGGTGTTACTGCAGAAGAGAAATCAATACCTTTTTATCTTTAGGGATCAGTGAAGCTTCGAATGTTTACCGAGAATCACTAGTTAGAGGAGGTTTAGAGAAATGCCAATAGAATACTTGGAAAGAAATTTTATTAGAGAGAGAGAGAGAGAGAGAGAGAGAGAGAGAGAGAGAGAGAGAGAGAGAGATCCCACTTAGAAAACTTTAATGTCATGACCAACTTATTTAAATTGAACTTAAAACAACTTTTGCAGACTTGAAGACAAACTGACATAGAATAGCCTCACCTCAGACACAGAGAATCCAGTGTCGGGCACTGCCCATCCTAGGGCCTCTGCTGACCAACTGTTCACAGAATTCAGGGAACACTTCTTATAAGAATCATCGACTGAATTGCACCAACCAAAACACAACTTTTAGTGCAAAAGCTTAATTTTACATTAATACCCAGATGATTTTTTACACGATATAGGCAGGTCTGTTTAATTATCCTCTGTGATAGTTTACATTGTCAGCTAGACAGGATTGAGAATCACCATTAAAACAGATTTCTGGCATGTCTTCAAGGAAGTTTCTAGACTACATTAATTAAGGTGGAAAGACCCACTGTCACTGTAGATAGTACACTGTTGCAGGATTGGCATCCTGGACCCATTAAAAAGGAGAGTATGGGCTGAGCGGCTGTGTTCACTGCTCTTTGCTTTAGGAGATTGTGGTTGGCTTGTGAGCAGATGTCTCACAATCCCACAACCATGACCTCTACGCCATGATAGACTGGTTCCTCAAACTTTGAGCCACAAATACTCCTTCCTGTTAGTTGCTTGTTTTAGGTGTCGTCACAGTAGTTACATGAGTCACTAACAAACTCTGCTTCATTCTGAGTCCATTCAGTCTGTGGTAGGTAATGGCTCAGCGTTACAGTCAGAACCCATGGCTCCCCCAAAGTTTCTGTTAATCTGTACTTTATACAACATGCTTCCTTAAAGTAAAAAGCAAATCTATTACTATTTCATAATTTTGATTAAAAGAGGTGATAAGTATCCAGGAGACAGAAGAAGAGCAGAAAAATGGCATCTGTTGCTTTTGGCACAGGAAAAAAAAAAGGACCTTATCAGGTCTGGGAAGTGTGCCAGCCCATCTTCTAGGATTTGGCTACATGTGACAACAAAGGTAGTGTGAACTGGAAGCTTATTAAAAATGTATTCTTTCTGGCTTCACCCCAGTTGTAATCAGATTTTGCATGGAAACAAAATAATCAGGTGATTTGTATTCATGTTACACTTTAAGAAACACATGTCTCTAATGCTAAATTCCTCGGAGTCATGGTCATGGATTCCAGGAACTGCCTCTTGGCTGTGCCTGATTGGACAAGGTGATGCACACTAACAGCGGGGCCAGTTGGATTCTCTGTCTATCCTTATCATTTGTGTGGGCTGGGGGGAGAGGGGAAGAGACAGAGGAGAGATGTGGCTGGAGAGAGAGTCCAAGCCTATTTGCAGAGAGAAAAGCAAAAGAAGCATGTGTTTAACGATGCACAGCCATGCTTTCTGGCTTGGCCTTTTAGGTCCTTCCTAAATCTGGGCAGGAGATTCACTAAATCTGAATTGTATAAAACACCCCAAGTCATAAAATTAATTTTTCCTTTTAAGTCAGCTTGGCAGTATGATTGAAACCTGGAACAGACATTTTAATCAAATACAGGTGATATGAGTGAGACCCAGAAATTGGAAGTGAGGAGGCACCTAGATAGCCAGGTTTAGCTCAAGTGGCCTCAAGTGTTCATGTACTCGCCATGTACTCTAGAGACCTTATTTGACGAAGAGCTGTTTTTAGTCTATAATAGCACACATTCATCTCATGCTATTCTACTTTGATTCAGGGACACCTTGGAAGTAGTTTTCTGAATTGGTCAGGTTTTTTTTTCTCCCTAGCAATTGCTTTTCTACTCCTCCCCTTTAGAAACTAATCAGGCCAGGACCTGTGAAATAGAGATAATGACTTTACCTCTGTCTCCACCTGATCCCCATCTTTATAGACTTCTGTGTCAGGCTAATGGGGGTATCACAACCTTCCACTAGGTTTTAGAAGTTACGACCATCTCATCTGGGGAAACAAAACCTCAAGGTGTGTGCAATGGCAAGGTGGTGCCCTTAAATGCTGAAAGAAACCTACCTGATTGACAGGTATGGGACTCTGAAGTCTCTTCTGGTAAAGCTGGCCCTAAAAGATCCACATCCCAACTCAACTTACTTCCCCCCTGCTTCTTTGGGACCCTTATCATATGCCTTTCCCTATTTTTACAGACTCAGAGTGGGATCTCAAGATCCTTACTTCTGTGGGTAACATGATGCCCCAAGTCTCCCAGAAGTCTCCCAACCATCACATCTGTTCTGGTGGTTGGCCACAACTCTTGTTTCCACCAGAAACATGGTGATACAAATGACCTTACACTAGATAAAGTGGGTTGATGGCTTCTTGATGCCAGGAGCCAGTTTTTTCTGCCCCGGGTAAACCTCAGATTACCTCCACCATCACCCCCATTGACACAATAGTAATGACAAATGACCTCCAAGCTTCTTCAGAATACAAAGAACTCAGAGAATGGATTCTTCTTCCCTTATATGTGGACATCCTTATAGAGAAAAAGTGCTGGGTAGAACCATCAGTATCATTTTCCATTTTGCATGTGTGGGTCTTGAGCTGAGAAATGAATGGGTGGAAAGTGTCTGATTTTAGCACCTGAAATAGTTTGGGTAAACCAGTAAGAAGTTCAAACCAGGAATGTCTAGGTTGCTATCCCCAAAGTTTATTACCTTACTATCTGAGATCTCTGTTATTTATCTGAATAAAAATTTTGACTGACAAGGGAAAAATATGAAAGTAAAAGTAAAGAAGAGAAAATGAGGAGCATTAGCCAAATAGTTCTTGGTAAAGGACTCACACAGAGGCGCTGACATATAGCTCAGCATTTGTTACTCACTATAAAATAGGTTTAGGGGCTGCAGATATGACTCCATAAGAGAAGTTGCTTGCTGTACAAGAGTTCAGTCCTTAGTACCCACATAAAATAAACAAACAAAAGCTATGTGGGGTGTATGGTGGTGCGCCTATAACCCCAGTGCTGGAGAGGAGGAGGAGGAGGAGGAGGAGGAGGAGGAGGAGGAGGAGGAGGAGGCAGCAGAAGTATTTCTGGGGCTTGCTGGCTGGCCAGTCTAGCTAAATCAGTGATGTGTGCAGGTTCAGTGAGAGATTCTCTCTCTCTCTCTCTCTCTCTCTCTCTCTCTCTCTCTCTCTCTCTCTCCCTCAAAAAGATGGAGAACAGATGAGGAAGAAGATATTGTCCTTTGACCTTTGAACACACACATGTATGCACATACACATGTACACCTCCAATCACCCCCCATATGTTCAGTGAGCTTCTCATATTACTGTTTAAGCTTCATAGATGCCTTTGATAGAATGTTCTAGAATCTAGACAAAGGAACCACATGAATTCTTGTTATCTGATACTCAGAAAAAGATGGTAAGTTGTCTATCCTTTGTCTTCTGTAAGGTGGCTTTCTCTATGTTTTGCTAATGGCATCCCATGGCTTCAGTATTTCCCTAAGGAGAGGTATGCTCCTGAGTTCCCCACAGTGCTCACTGGAGAAGGACTAAAATTGGCCCCCAAGTGCTGTTATGTGGGTTGAGAGCCTCCTTTGACGACTAGAAGATGCTCATACCTCTCTCTGCTCCTGCCTTTCCCCTAAGTGACCTAAGAAAGTAAATTGTGGATTTTAAAGACTGCTGCTTCTGAGATAAGGACTAGAAGTTCAGAAGGAATTTATTTTCAGTGTCTGAAGATTCTTGATAAAAGCCCTTCTATGGGAATGATCTGTCTCTCTGCCTTCAAATTTATTTTTAACGAGTTTGATTATGGAGATCTAGTAAATGGGTTGTTTTAAGAGTTCACTGTAAGTAGATTTCTCTGATGTCTGCTGAGGGTGTGGCAAGGGGAACCACCATTTCTGGGTCCCTGGGGTTACCCTTTGGTTTTCTATAGACAGTTTTCATTTAGCGGCTTCCCAACGTTACAAACCTGGTTTCCTGTGGCATCCACTCCTCTGCCTGGTCATCATTGTTCCCTCCTGCTCACTGTGGTATTTCCCTGCAGGGGCTCAGCCAGGTAAGCTGTTTTCAACACACCCAGGTCTGCTCAGAGCACCACGTAAAGCCCCTAGCTTCCTCCAATGTGGATTTTTAATCAATTCTCTTCATCTGGCGTATTCTCTTTATTTGTCTCATCATAACTTTTCAGCCTTGGGTCTCACATATATTTCTTAAACTGTCTTTCTTTGGAAGTCCCCTTTTAGCTCTGTACTCTTTTTTCCCCATCTCCTTTTCTCAACCTGGGGTCCCCCGTGTCCTGTAAGGGAAGGCTGCCAGGCTCTCCATCCACAAAGAAACCCAAGGTCCACATCTGTGACTGTCTTGAGTTAGAATATGGCTCTGCTGGGAGTGGGAGGAAAGGCTGGATTTGGGATTGGAGGCTTTCCCCTGAAGGATTCAATGTCTGTTCTTTCCCTAAGCCTCAGGCATCTCCTAGTGCAAGGGAGGTCCTACCTATCCCACTTTTCTGTGTTTGGAAAGGCAGAGGGTGATCAAGGAGAGAGAGAAAGGAAATGTGGTACTCCAGTCTTCCCTGTCAACAATCACCAAAGCAGAGATTGTGCAACAGTACCCGGGCAGCCTTGGCTACATTCTATTTAAACGACAGACTAATCACATAGCAGTCAACATTTACAAGTCAGCAAGTTTTCTATGTACATCAGAATTCTCAGATCTCCTTGAAGAAACCTAGTGGGGTTGTCCACATGGAACCTGCATCCCCTCATGGCTTCTTTGGTAGCAACTGAGGAGCAGCTGCCTGGGATAGACCCAGCATATGCTCTCCAGATGGCCCCCATGCCACCACTAACTCAGTCCTAGTCTGTCTTATATCCCTCCTTTCTGATCTCTGGAGACATCTGAGTGTCTCATCTCCAGATGAAGCTCTGGAGAGGATATTTGGAAATGCACACATCCACTCACGCAGTCTTTGCTCTTGGAAACAGGAAGTACTCGGCATTTATTTAACTGATGTAATTCTGAATTTCAACCAGGTGAGAGGAAGACTCTTAGACTTGCAAGATAATGGTAATTATATAGCTGTAAAGATGACTACGAGCTTTGATTTAGTAGATAAAATAGAGGGGCAAACACCACATATTTTTGACATGGAAAATATGCTTTCTGGAAGTTAAGTGCCTATTTTATCAGACACTTTGGTGAAAAGCAACATACATCTGCTTCACTGTCATTCAAGTGGTAAAAAGAGAGAACTGTATGCCCCACAGTGAGTATTTCCCAAGTTTGTTCTGTCTGAGCCATTTTGGGAGAAATTCTTTCTTTTGCCTGAACCATTTTGCTTTTATGAATGCAGCTCAACAAAAATTTCCTGGTGCAAATGGTTGTTAATTTCTATTGCAGGGCATGCACAGTCTAGTATTTTTTTTAACATACACAAAATAAAAAATATATATTTGAGTAAGGGAAACAAGAGGAAATTGATTGTATTTAAAACATATTCCTTTGCCAATCATGGTAATACACACTTGTCATTTCAGCATTTGAGAGGCTGACGTGTGAGGATTGTTACCAATTCAAGGCTAACCTGGACTATACGGGGAACTTCAGGCCAGTCAGGGCTATCACCCAAAAAACAACTGTCCAAAAAAAAAATAAACAAAAAAACAAGAAACCTGACAAAACAATAAATTAAATATTATACTCGGGGGTTAATGAAAATGCACATGAAACATACAATATCATTGTGCAACTAATCATGTTCAGTAAACCTTATCTGTTCTTATAGGTGACCACTGGCTAGTTAGTACTAGTTAGTAGTGACTTTTCTTCTCTAGAAACCTGAAAAGAACATTATCTTGACATATTGCCAAGATGTAAGTTGCAGTCTAATTTTGATTATTGATCAATATCATTCACTAATTATATAAATAGGATAACTTCTGAGACTCAGTGGAGGAGTAGAGGGACACTTTGGCCATGAAGAATTAATTATTTCCCTGGGCCTATTAGTGAGAATGCAAACAGCCAAGGCCCCGTATAGAGCTGGGCATTTCCATTTGTCAATTATTTTCACCTAGATAATTACGGTGTTATTTTTGAGTCACTCTGGGTATTTATCCAAATAAATTGAAATCAGGATTTTAGGGCATACTAACTTCTGCATATTTATGAAAGGACTATTATAAATAATAGCTAAGATAAGGAAAGAACTCACTGCTCACTGATAAATGACATGGATAAATGACAGCTGGGTGACATGGTGCATGCCTTTGATTCCAGCACTTGGGAGGCAGAGGCAGATGGATCTCTCTTGAGTTCGAGGCCAGTCTGGTGTACAAAGCAATTCCAGGACATCTAGGGCTATTACACAGAGATACCCTGTTTTGGAAAAAAAGAATGAATAGAGAAGACAAATACTTATAATAGACTGATAGTCTCTAGAAAGAAAAATAGGCTGCAATAGATTATAATGAAGTTGAATGCTGAGAACATCATACTAAGTAAAATAAATCAGGCAAATGGTGCATACATTTATTTACATGAGGTACTAAAAAGAGTTAAAATTATAGATTCAGAGAATGAAATAGGAGGTGCTCAGGCCTGGAGAAAGAGGGAAAGAGAGATATGTAAAGTTATAATCAATGGGAATGAGATTTCAATTAAATAAAAAAGTAACTCTAGAGATCTGCTGTTTAGCATTGTGCCTAGATCAATAGTATCTTATTGTATGCTAAACTTTTATTTAAAGTATAGGTTGACTCTTAAACATCCTTACCACAATGAAATAAACGCAAGTAAATTAGAATATGTTACAAAAGACTACACATTCTATCATCTATCTATTACTACAAACTTTTGACAGGCAGCATATTGTTTATGTTTTTTACTTTGTGTATAGGTGTGTGTCTTTGCATCACATGTGTGCTGTGTCTGCAGAGGCCAGAAGAGGTGGGTCATATCCCTTAGGACTTGAGTTCCTCACAGATGCTTATGGGCTACCTTGAGGAAGCTGAGACTCAAACCTTGAACCCCTGGAAGAGCAGCTAGGACACTTTACCACTGAAACATCTCTCCAGCTCCATATAGAATACTGCTTTAAAGACAACTTTGGTCCCCTCCTCTCCTCATATTTAATTACATTCTATGTTAGTTGTAACAAGAACATGCTAAATGGCACTCGTATGCCTTAGACTTTCTTCTAATTTGTCCATCACCAATGGCCGGAAAAACCAAAACCAAAAACAAAAAAATTCATCTTAGCTATTTCAGCAAGCTGCATAATTTGAAGCAGTCCTCGTAGTTGGGATGGTTTGCTTCTCAACAACTGTATACTGATTTATAGCAAGACACTGAACTTTTATTATTTTTTAAATAAAAATTCCTGGAAAAAAACCCGGTAGTTCCTGTCCAAACAGTTCTAAGAAACATAAAGCGATGTGTGTGTAGGGGGAGGAGATGAGAGACTTAATTCACTCACTAACTTCAAAGAGTTGCGTCTTGTTTTCATACAACCTAAAGAAGATTAGATGACTTGTGATTTATGCTACCACAGCCTTTCATGGCTTCCCACTTTAAATAAAAGTATGGTTATGATTAAGATCATATGAACTCAGATGTTCCAATGTCTAAAAAATAAGAGGGATGACTTCAGGATTGCCAAACAGACTCTCAAGTATCCTTATAACATTAAGGGCTGTGAACTCCAAGCTAAAAGCCTTGGGTATCCTTATCTCAGGTGTTTCTTTCCATGTTCTACTTATTATGATTGAAAGATCATCATTATTAGCAGCAGCAGCAACAACAACAATAATAAAACAAGCACCCAAGCTAATGCTTCTTAAGGTTTTAGCCTTTGAAAAGTGCTTCCACTTTGGTGGCAGTCCTAACATCCTGCCTGGTAGAGGAGGTGCCGAGGGGGACTGTATCTCTCTTCATATGAGGACAATAAGGCTCACATCTATTGAAATTTGGTCTAGAGGCGCTGCTAATTCTGTTTTCTTGGCCATGATCCTTCTGCTTCCAGAGTGTTAGAGTAAATGGTTGTGTTCCACCATCCCCAGATCTCCCCTCCAGGGCCCCAAAGGAGGATCTTTGGGCCGCAAGCAGGCATTCCACCCCAGCTGTATCCTCGCTGCTCTTTTGATTTTAGATTTTGAGATAGGGTCTTGCTAAACAGTTCAAGCAGCTTTCAACTCACTCAGTAGTCCAATCAGGTCTTGAACTTGCCTCCTCCTGTCTGCAGAGTAACTGGGATTAAGGAACTGCACCTTGTGTGACTGGCTCCATTGATCTCTTTAACACCTCTATCCATGTTCACATGCTGTTTTTTTTCTGTCCCCAAGGCACTCCTTCCCCAGATCACAAGTCCCCTCCTTTGAAAAGGTCTATAGAAAAGAACAATAACTTTGATTACTGTACAGGGCTTCTCCACACCTTCAGATCAAAAGTATTAAGAAATATGTGCCAAACATGTATTAATCTTTTTTCTTGTCATTTCTACACTATATGTAGAACAGATATTTTTGTAACACCTACACTGCATTATGTAGTAGAAACAATACTTACATAATTTAAAGTACAAAGGTGAGTATTGCTCAAACACTACATTTTTTTTTAATGTAAGGGACTTGGGCATATGGAGACTTTAGTATCCTGGGGGTGATGGAACCAATACCTCAAGAATGCTTAGAGATGATTGTGTGCATCAGTGCGTTCACATTTCCATGAAGGATGCTGATCACACCAGTCAAGGCTCTACCCCAAAGGTTTTAACTTGAACTTAATTACCTGTGATGGACATTATTTTCAAATCCGATCCATTGTAGTATACTGGAATTAGGACTTTAATTAGTGAATCCCATGAGGACACAAGTCAATGCACAACACCCACCTCTTCTGTTACCATGGCACCCTCTGCCCCTTGTAGCCTTTGCCACACTCTGTTCATTTGCTTAGGCCAAAAAATTCATGGCTTTCTCTTTTCCTCTGTTTATTGCGTCTCTCATTCAATAAGAATTATCAGCAATGCCTTCAAAATATTGCCCGAATCCAAGCTCCTCACCACCTTACTACCATCTTCTTAGTCCAAACCACTAATTTCCTGCTGAGACTAATATCACTGTTCCTTCCCAGTGCCCACATGGAATCTGTTTTCCACTTAGAAGCAAGTGTGATTGCTTTAGAAGATAAGTCCTGCTGTTCCTTCTTCAAAACACTGCATTTAGAACAGAGCCTGACTGCTATAACATGCCGTAGGGACTTGCTAATCCAAATATATTCTGGGTACCAGTAGTATCAGATCATGAGGATCTTGTTAGAGATGCATAATCCTGGGCCCTGCTGAAAATTTAGTGAACCAGAGCCTGCATTTTTAGCAATTTCCCCACGTGATTCATGTACAGCTTAAAGTTTGAGAAGGAGTGGCCTTGTGGGCTTTTCATGATGCTGCCCATCCGCATCTTTGGCTTGCCCCTTTAGTATTGGTCCTTCTGCAACTCACCCAGGTTCCATGTCTGGCTCCCTGACTAGTCCCATCTCATGTCATCATTTCTACCTTCTTAGAGACCCTTTTCTCTGCAAAAGCTACACTTTCCACCTTTGACCATTCTTCTACTTTGTTTTTCTATAAAGTTTTTGTTATTATCTAATATCAAGCTCATTTTTGTCTAATTTTTAAGACTCTACTAGTGCAATGGAAATGCCATGAAAGTAGGGAGATCTTATTTATTTTATGCATAGATATTTATTCCAGGCACAATAAATATTTGAACTTTCCATATAAAACAACCTCCTCCTTTTGCAGATTCAACTGCTTTTTCTAGAAAAAACACTCTTTAGGCTTTTGTAGACTATAATGAGGCTTTTACTGGTTAAACACTGTTTTCATAATTTCTCAACCCACCTCTTTCTTTTAGTCTGGGAACAGCCAGGGGTTTTTCCTTATTGAACAGCACATTAAACACACTCAGCTGAGAGGAAGTGAGAAGAGTGCCAACTGAATTCTATAAAACAGCCTAAATACTACGTGACATTTTTCCGGACGAGGACATTTGCCTAAGAACTTTCGTTGTGTGGCAGGAAGCTGTTGAAGCTTCTAGACTTGAAGCTCTTCATAACAAAGAGGAAACTTTAAACCTCAGCATTGATTATAAGAGTGTGGCAATAAACTCCAACCAGATGGTGTCACCATTTCAGGCCTGAGGAACCAGTGACCTTATTTATCTCTGATCTTCGAGGCCGTTTGCTCTCTAATGAGCCAAGGAAGATTCTTAGTGTGATTGCATGCCAAAGACCCTGGTTAGTTCCTTGTTACAGAGACACTTCTGCTCAAGGCTTTCTTCAGAAACATAGATCACACACATATACAACCACACATACATAGAGACACCACACCACACAGACAGATACCCACCCACTACAAGCACACATAGACACAGAAGACACACATTATACACACACATCACACACACATAACATATACACAGACAGTTACCACACAGGCATCACAAACACACACCACACACACCGCATACATGACATGTATATACAAAACATGCATATCACACACACAACATCCACATGACACAATACACTACATATATAACATATATACTACACACAACACTTTATATATATATATATATATATATATATATATATATATATACACACTATACCATATACCACACAACAAAACACATATATCACACACATACCACAGGCACACATACCACACAAACACACAGACATGCACACACACACACACACCACACACCCAACATAGACAACACACACACATACATATACCACTGACTGGGATGCCACACACACACAACACAACACACATATCATATACACACACATCACACACAAATCACAACATATCATGCATGTATTACCCAGCACACACATGACACACACATACCAAATACATACCATATACACAACACAATATATTACACATACACACCACACATATCACACCCAACACATACACACCACACACACAAGAAGCACACCACACACACACACACACACACACACACACACACTATGTCCTCACAGAACACTCTAAACATACATCACATACGCACCAAATAAATACATGGACACACCACACACACATACACAATCATATGCACATCACATACACACAGAACACATAATGAATGACATACACATACAATGCACACTACACATATACAACATACACGTCACACAGCCTGTACATACCATCTATTTACACAATACTCACAACACACATCACACAACACCACACACACACATAGACACCTCATACACACATCACATACACACAGCACACACATATCACACACACACAATACACACAACCACGCAACACATACAAGTCACACACACCAAAAAATTTACACATATCACACACAACATGCATATAGCACACACGACACATATACCACATACACAGCACGCACATCCCAGACACAATACACACATCACAAAACAGTACATACATAGCACATACACACACACACACACAAACACTTTTTGTCTCATTATGAATCTATGTTCACTTCAGTGTTGCTAAGACATGGGCACCTCTTCCTCAGTCATCGTGTCCTTGAGGAGGTCAGAACCATCTCTGGGACTAACTGCCCTTCTCTCTTTCTGGTCTCCCCCAGGATTTAGTCTGTGTCATTTCTACCACAACCTCATCAGTCTTCATCCCAGACTCAATTCTATCAAGAGATTCTCATGCTGTCAAGATTCTGTGGATTTTATTTTTTGTTTTTGTTTGTTTTTTTTTTAAATAAATTAGATAAACAAAACCACTCAGAGTCACATAAACTTAAGAACTCTGAACTATTAGGAGGTCAGCTCTGGACAGCCACCCTAAAACATTCAACAGGGAGCAAGCGGCAGGGCACCTATAGGAATATACCATTCACAGAGTGGCTCTCACAGAGAGCCTTAACCAGGTTTCAGGTTGCAGGGCTGATCCCTCAGAGGACAACCTTAGAGGTCCCAAAGCTGATGTTTTTCAGTCGCCTTTCAAATGGACAGCTAGTGTTCGTCTGGCTGTCAGGCTTCGCTGATAGAGCATGACCTGTTTTTTATATAATGGACCCATTGGCAGACTGCGGAGGTGTCATGGTGCTTGTGATCAAAGGAGACCAATTTTATTTCATAATGGCCCCGGAGAACAAAAGAAGTAATGCTGTGAACTTTATTACTGCTTCTTGCTCTCCGTTATTATTAGCCATTGTTCCCCTGAGGATATCTCCTGTAAGAGTAAAGCTTTGTCATAGGTATGCATAGGAAACAACATAGTGTGTATATAGGGTGCAGCATTATCTTAACTTTTCATTAGAATGTCTCCTATTTCTCATAGATAAGATGGACTCTTGGCCACCCCACCTGCTAAATGGGGTTCTAATTTACTCTACTGTTTAATGCCCTGTGCCCTATCACCATGTCCTAGTGGAATCTAAATGTAAAGTTTTTTTTTTTTTTTAACTGCTTGGATGAGGACAACCCCTCAGCACACACACATCTATTTCTGTTGGACATGTCCACATATGTCAATTCTCTCAGCTACAGAATCTAAGCTCTAAAATAATTAGACATAAATTGCCAAAAGGCATAAAAATTCCAATGTTTTCCTTAATTGATAATTACACGTAAGAAATTTTAATGTTTTATTGCCATTTGACACTTTTCTTTAGGGTCACAGTGATACTCTCACTATGTTAGACACAGTATTCTTGAGAAGCGTTGGAATCATTTCCAATGTTCTGGTTTACTTTAAAAATGGACATGCAAGAAACTTTAATAAAACAAGTATCTTTCTGGAAGGGGCCCCAGCACATTTAACTTTGCTGTAAGAAAACAATGAAGGAGATGACGGAGTCTGAACAAAGACTTGTTTGTGTGTGTCTCTCTCTCCACCCTCTCTTTTCAGAGCAAAGTTCTCCACAAGGGTCCTGTCCCTGAGTGACCTCTCAGGGCTCTTCTGAACGCAGCAGACCTCAGCGGCACAGGGCTCTCAGTTCTTCCTCCACTTTTAGTTACCTCCATTATCTTTTTTAGTTTTCAAAGTTAGCAGCAGGATTTCGCTATTTTCTTTCTTTTCTTATAATCAAAATATATATTGATGGTAGGAACAGATGCAAGTTGGATATCAAATAGTGGCATTTTCCTACTGCTCAGAATTGTCATGCATACATGTATACAACCATAGGCACCTGGGAAAATCCACTGCAGTTATAGTTTTTTAAAAACATATTATTTTAATACCAGCAGAGTCTTCAGGTATGTCATAGATTTTAGGACATGCAAATAAACTCATTAAATATCTTCCTCTGAGTATTAAGCATTAAACCACCGGGTTGTGAAGAACAACCACACACGTGTGTTATTATTACCTCAGACAGAAGCTTGTGCCTCTGGGTCTCAACTGAGAACAAAATAAAGTCCTTGAACTTGAAACTGTGTAGTAGATTTTAACCTGATACCCTCACAAAAGCTTCAGCTTTTCTGGGGGATCTTAAAAGTCTTGGTAACACCTGGAAGGGGTGCCTGAGTCAAATGCAGTCTCTCTCTGTCTCTCTCTGTCTCTCTCTCTCTGTGTGCATGTATGTAACATGCATCATATATTGCAATCTAAAGAAATCCCACCACAGGTCTACACTGAGTGATACTGTGCTTGTAAATCTCTACCTGACCCCAATGTCAGAGACTAGTATGTTTGCTCTGCCAGGCTTCTATTTGTCATGGACCCATATGCCTCAGTTACCTACCTTCATATTGTTTTACAACTATTGTGATACATAAATGACTGGATGCCAGTGAGTGGCACTCAGATTTATATCACAAGACATGGGTTTGGTAAGATAATCTGCTTTGTGCGTGGAAACAGTGAAGCCAGAAATAAATAACTGCAACTCAGATACATTGCAAAAATATGGCACCCAGTGGTTACCTCAAGATACAGCCCCAAGCTACTGTATATATCACCTCACAGGAGAATTGATACCTCTCAGACACAGTTTTTTTTTTTTTTTTTTTTTTTTTTTTTTTTTTTTTTTTTTTTTTTTTTTTTTTTTTTTTTTTTTTTTTTTTTTTTTTTTTTTTTTTTTTTTTTTTTTTTTTTTTTTTTTTTTTTTTTTTTATCAGAGTTTGACATCTGTAATGTACAGGTTTTAGTAATACAAGAAGATAATGTGAAATTATCTTTGTACTTCTAGAGATCAGAGAAATAACAGAAAACCTTTCATTATAAAACAACTTCTCCTCATTGACAATTTGGAAATTATAGAGACAGAGAAAGAGACAGCAACCGTTCCTGATGGCACCTCCTGGGAAGCCAAAGACATTCTTTGAATTTTCTTCTATCTGAAAATTATAATTTCCTTTTTAATTCATTATTCAGAATTCAAAAAGGTCTCCACCGGTTCATGTACTTGCTAAGAAAAACTGTTAAATAGACCAGGAGAATGCACTGCACTGTACTGGCTCAGCCCAGAGTAAGTATAGGTAAACGTCACAACAATATGTAAAGGTTCTGTCTGGAAATACTAACCCATGTAATTTCAGAGTAAGAGACTAGACTACCAATGTTTCATGACTGGATGGCCTATTTTTATTCTAAAGTCTTAAAAAATAGTCTTTTTTTTCCTTAGTGAAATATTTGAAGAAAACATAGGTTGTTTTTTTGTTTTGTTTTGTTTTTGTTTTTGTTTTTAAAAACACAACTCCACCCCGACCCACGTACAGGCTCCCTTGTCTCCTATGAGAATGGTGTGTTTGTCACAGCTGATGACCTACATTGACAAATTAACATTACAAGAGGTTGTGGTCTACATCAGGCTTCACTCATCAGTCTATATCAGTGTGTGTTGCATCTGTAGATTTTCTGGGTTTGGACAAAGGTGTAAGGACACACATCTATCATCATAGCAACATTTAGAGTATTTCTGCTGCCTTAAAAACAACTTCAATTGCTATGTCTGTTCTAATCTTTTACCTATAATTTACATATTATGATTTCAAATTTGTAAAAATTTAATTATATAGTTTGTAGTGAAATAAAAACAAGAATTCATTAACTCAGCAGAAAGTAATTTTTACTTAGAAATTACAGTTTTGTTTATTGTTTCTCCTGAGCGAGTAAGCACTTACTATGGTTATTTATGGGACATTTACATCCAAATATTCAACAAAGAGAAGCTATTAATTTGGTTTGGGCAATAAACTCCACCAATTCTTTAATGTTCATTGATATTAAGCAAATAAACCGTACCTGCTTCATTAGCACCATCATAAACCTGATGATTTGTTTACATAAATGATAATCATAATTTTCATTAGGGGCCATTTACAAAAAATGTTCATACTAAGTTGGATGATGAATTACACATCCTAACTTTTACTCTAGGATAATTACCAAGTGTTAAATTATTTATGAAGCTTTCATACAAAGCTAGTGGGAATGCAGACTGGTGTAGCCACTTTAGGAAAATATTTGGAGAACTCAGTTAAAACAGAACATATATGTACCCTATAGGCAATAGCTATAGCTGTGATTAGATACTCTAAAAAGAAAGTAATTTGTTCACAAAAAACATGGTGACCTAGAGAAATGTCTCAGTAGACAAGTGCTTGCCACATAAGCATGAAGGTCTGAATTCAAAATCCCAGAACATATATAAAATCTGGACAGAGTAGCATGTGTGTTAAGTCCTGAGATGGAAGATAGAGACAGAAGAACCTCTGGGATCTCACAGGCCAACTAGCTTTACATACACAGTGACTATGCGGTTGAACTTGTCTCACACAAAGTGCAAATGAGAATCCACTCAAAGTTGACCTCTGACTTCCACATGTGTGTCTACACTCAGATACATGTCACATGTACACATCACACACAAGCATGCGGGATCGCCCCATGAAATATTTTAAAGATTTATAAAAATCTTCATAGTAGTATTTTTATAGCATCCTCAAACCATAGATAGCCAAAGATTTGTTAAGAGTAAAATTAATAAAGATGTAGACATACACATCTGCAAGTAGATGTACTCTCATGTACATACAGAGAGGAACATCCTATCTCAGTGACCAGAGATTTGTTTCTATTAAGGGATGCACAGCAAAATTAACTATAAGAATGAACTATAGTTATATATAACAGTATAGATAAATCTTACAGACATTGGCAAAGACAAGAACATATTTTTTTAATTCCACTTGTGCAAATTGCATATTAAGGAGTAAGAATAGAATCCAGCACATGGATGTGTGTGTGTGTGTGTGTGTGTGTGTGTGTGTGTGTGTGTGTGTGTGTAACCTTTGGGAGGAAGTATCAAGAAGGTGAACTTGTGCAGTTTCACAAAAATGTAGCAAGTTTATTAAAGTTTGTTGGTCTGTGCCTTTTAAAAAATTGTCTATTTTTTTCAGAATTAAGCTAAATTTAAATGAAAAGAAAAATCATTATATATGAAAATAAATTACTGAAAACTAATTAGTAGGGCAATCAGAAGTTTCAATACTTATCTAAGCTGTAACATTAGCTGTTGGTTGACATGAAGCTATTGATAAGTATAATCTTATATTTTATGCGTATGTTTATGTATACATAAACGCCACTGATGTTTACTAATTGAAAATATCTTCTCTCTCTTTCCCTCTCTTTCACTCTTCAAACAAGATTTCACTATGTAGCTTTGGCTGGCCTAGAACTAACTACAGATCAGATCTGTAATTGGTTGTTCTCATTCTTACTCTTTTGGAAAGACGACCATTTACCTCCCAAATAAATACACACACAAAGGCATATCTTTACCTATGAATGCCTGGTCTTAGACTGGCTTATTTCTAGCCAGGATTCTTAAATTATCCTGTCTATCTTTTTACCTTTTTATATTTTTGTATACCTTTTCTTTCTTTTCTTACTGTATTGCTGGTTTTGAACCTGGGTGGCTGGCCCCTGATATTCTCCTTCCTTTTCTCTTGCTCCTCTATCTTCTCCCCAGATTTCTTTTTGTATTTATTCTCTGTGCCTGCTAGCCCCTCGTAACTTTTCCCCTATCTTGCTATTGGGTGTTCAGCTCTTTATTAGACCAATCAGGTGCTTTAAACAGGCAAAGTGAACTCAGCTTCACAGAGTTAAACAAATGCAACATAAAAAATACAACACATCTTTGCATTATTAAAATAGTGTCTCACAGCATAAACAAATGTAACACACCTTAAATTAATAATCCATAACACAGATTGGCCTGGAACTAACAGAAATCTACCTACTTTGGCCTTTGCCTCTGGTGTGATGTCTTGTGTTAAAGACATCCATTTTCACACCTGGTTTAAAACTTGCTCTCCTAAAGAATATAACATTCGGGATTAAACTTCTGGAGTAGATTTTGTATTGGAAAGGAAGCAAATTAACACATACAGTCACACTTTTTTTTCCCTCCCAAATCAGAGATTTCTCCATTTCCAAAAGCGCAATTGCTACAGGGAGAAATAAATAGATCACAATGGCCTAGAAATTTACAACGCTCTGCAGTCACATGCTTGAGATCTGTCCCCTAAGCTTCTAGATGCCTGCCAGCTAAATAATCTGGGAGAAGTGATTATCTCTTTGGGAAAGGTTGAAAAGGAGAGTGAGGGTAAAAAGATGTTTGGTATCAGGAAACCACACAGAAATTTTAAGTTCTGACATTTTGACCAAATTTGGGAATGACAATTTATAATACCTATTATGTGTTTTATGAAGAGCTGGAGAAGGGAGTCAGAAGGCTCCAGACATAAGGAAATGAGAAGAGAGAAACGGGGCTGGAGCTGACTCCACTGATAAAGGCCTCACGGCTATTGCAGAGGACCCAGGTTTCTTTCTTAGCATTTTGTGTATTTTAGCTCTAGGGGATCCAATATCCTCTTCTGGTCTCTGTGGGCTCCTGCACACATATGGTGCATATAAACTCATGCAGGCAAGAACACATAAATATCAAATAAATAAATCTCTTAAAAAAACAAGGAAAGGCTAATGGCCTCTATCTAGTAATAATGCACAATGTATTCAAGTATTGAGCAATCACACCAGATCCCATTAACATGGACAATTAACAAGCTAATAAAAAACAAAACCCTTTTAAATATTCAGAGATTTTCTTAAGCATCTGTAGTAACTGGTTCCAAATATCTGTGAAATCATCTGAAATATAATGATACTCATTCATATTCTGCCACCCAAAGTCATCCTGACTTCATGAGACACCTATTTTATAAACAAAACCCATAATGGAAGAAATTTCTTGATATAAAAAGGGAAGGAGACAGAATAGGTACCTTTCACAGACTGCCTGGTGGAATTAATGCTTAACAATTCTATTCAATAATAACTTGGGATTTCAGGATTAAGATACAATTTTCCTCTAAGAAATGCAGAAACTGTATGTTTGAATTCAATACTTACTTCAAAAGCACACAATACTTTTTCTAAGTATTAGATTTTTTTTTTAAAAAAAGGTAAGATACCACAATGCAAGTTTTGACACTGTAGTATAAATTTTAGAAAGAGATTTGCCGTGGTATCTCTCTTGCTATGGTTAGTAGGCAGGTTTCAAGAACTGTCAGATTTGCAACATATCATGGAACAATAAAGACACAATTATTCACCAGCCTCTTGAGATTCTATACTCTATTAGCATTCTAATGTTGGTTTATAGCCATTCTCCACCTCACAATGAGTCAGTTAATGAGGAACTGCATGCAGGGTGATTGGACAATAGCATCACCATGAAGTTTTGTGTTCTTATGGACTAGTATTTTTACTATACCTTTCAAAGTTTAGGCATGTCCAGGTACACAAATTCTACTTTGCTGCCTGCAGGATTCAGGACAGAATCATGCTACCGAGGTCTATAGCCTAGGAGAGATTCAAACCTGGGAGGGTATACCATTCAGTTTGGGTGTGGTATAGGCTATATCTCTAGGCTTGTGTAATTAATTATATTCCATGATGTTGGAATAGTAATGGACTCATCTAATTATGGATTTCTCAGATCAAGCACCCACTGATAAACAATACATGACTATATTTCAGAATAGAGTGCCTCTTCCAAAATTAAATTCCCCAAATTCCATAGTGTAACACCACTAAACTAGAGCCCGTGAAGCCCAGAGTCAGAGTAAAGATGAATAACGTTGTAAGATTTGTGAGCTTTTTATAATATTGACTATTTGTTAAATTACAAGTTACAAAAATTTTACGGATGTTAATTAAAAATTAAGTGTATCAAACTCATAGGTAGTTGTCCACCTGTAAATTGCCTCAGGCAACAACAAAAGTCTGTGCATTTGTTTATCATCATTTTGAAGTTTTCCTTCAAGACTTTTTAGTGAGCAGCAATTAGTAATTTTTATAGTGTTCATGTTAGACTTACAAAAGTTGAAAACTTGGATTAATGAGTATGACATGAATGTTTTGAACTTTTAGAAACTGTGTTTTGAAAGTGTCCATTAATTAATTCTTTGTGACAAATCTGGTTAAGTTAATAACATATATTTTGAAATTATGAATCTGACAAAGAAATGTTTAGGTATCTCTTATAAAAAACATGACACTTATCAGAAACTTTTATATAATGTTTTGACGTTTAAATAATACAAAAGCACCAATTAATATAATGGGGAAAAGTAAGTATTCTTTAATAGGGATAATTTTGTTTCACTCTAAAATGCCTATGCTTTACCAATGTTTTTATAAAACTTAAAAAAAATCTTTATATATTTATAGCTATGAAACAGATGGTTGGATATTGACAGCATGGGACCTCATAAGGAACTCTGTGTGAATATTTGTCTGCTTAAATGATGTAAAATTGCAGTGAAATTCATTTGTAAACTGCCTTTCCTGTAGTAAAGAACACTAGTGTTGTTTTCAGGTCAAACCTGAAAAGGATCCTGGAATATTATAAAAATACAGTTGATGTATGCAAAGTTTCCTAGGAGTAATATTCCAGGAAGCATAAAATGTTTATGAAGGAAATAAACCAAGGATGGTGAGGAAGAGTTGGAGATGAAATTGGCCAGAGAGGAGCCAATATCTCCTACCTCTGGAAACAACATCCTCGAGAGTGTTAAGTGGTTTCACACCACCTGGGTGGAGGTTGTAGTGAGGCCTCTCTAGGCCAACATAGGCTGTACCAATGCCTTCCGAGGCACAACTGCGTAAAGGGAGAAAGTTATGAATGAACATATAATCTTATGATTTTCTTATAACTCTATTAGGCTTATTTTGTGTTTCTTACTTTCAGAACAATGCTGAGCACTTGGGTCTGAACAATTGATAATATAGGAATCTTTGGGAATGTGCAGTCTAAATAGAGAATGGAGGAAGAATACTATCTTTTTGTTATGAAGGGGAGAAATTTGTGAGTTAGGGTCTAGGAGGCATCACCATGCAGGTTACCTTGGCCGGCCATTGGAAGAGGAGGAGGAGGAGGAGGAGGAGAAGAAGAAGAGGTAGCTAAGAAGGAAAGAGAAGGGGAGGGTCTTCATGAGCAGAGAGTATTTACTTCTCTGAAAGTGTGCTTGGGAAATACATGAAGTTTGGGTCTATACATTTTAATTTTAAGGAATGGATCTTGATATATTGTCTCACAATTGCTAACTTCTACCAGTTTCTTAGAATTGTTTCTGTATATGTGGCAAATGATACAATGGAAAGAAGTATTTATTTTTCAATGCTTTAACATTCTCTGTATATTTTATAATGTATGTGGTTAAATCTGTAAGAAAAGGGATGCATATGCTTACATATATTAGATATACACTTCTACTTTATATGTATGTAATTTATGGAACCTTTTTATATCTCATAAAGTCACATCATTTCATATATTAGTTTCAAATTGAGCTATTTGTTAATACCCTTTCTGCTCCTCTGCTCCCTACTCCTCAAAAGTGTCACATGCGAAGTGATTGAGTGAAATCATCTCAACTCCTCCCTGCCTTTACTCAGGAGAACATGTCTCCATCTTTCTACTTGGTTCTCTGGTACCCTTTTCTCAGGGGTCTGCTGATTGCTGTCACTGCTACCCACATGTTGCTTAATCCATCAGGTACCTATCAGCCTGGATCTTACTTGATCTCTGGAATGCTTCTTATTGCTATCATCCCCTCCAGTGGAACTCTTTCCTCTTGGCTAAGATGGCTACAGTACCATGCTCCTGCCTCTCTGTCCTTTTATCCGCAGCCTTCTACCCATTTGTGAGTCTTTAGACTCCTCCTGAACCTACACAATCCTCTGAGGCACTCTTCTAAGTGTTTCTAGGTTTATTCCATGTCACTCCTTACCCTACTCTGGGTGGCATCTTTACTCGCCACCTGAAGATTTTTCCTTCCAAATCCAGGTTTCCTCCTATTCCTAAGTTTTCTGGGCACCTCAGATTTATCACATCTAGAACTTAACTCATGTCCTCCAGGTGCTGTCTAGGGCTGGAGGCAGGCAGCACCTCTGTCTACTTAGTAGCAACTCCTAAATTCAGTTCTTTGTAGAGTTCTATCACAGTATATGGTAGTTTGAAAGAAAATGGCCCCAAACAGCAGTGACATTATTAGGAGGTATGGCCTTGGTGGAGGAAGTGTGTCATAGTGGATGTAGGCTTTGAGGTCTCCTTTGCTTAAGCTATGCTCAGTGTGGCAAACAGTTCACTTCCTTTTGCTTGGGGAATAAGATGTAGAACTCTCAGCTCCTTCTCTGGCACCATGTCTGCCTGAATGCTGCCATGTACCACCATGATGATAATGGACTAAACCTCTGACACTGTAAGCTACCCCCAATGAAATGTTTTTTTCCTTATAAAAGTTAGCATGGCCCTGATGTCTCTTCACAGCAATAGAAACCTGAGCTATGATGACACCGTCTTTCAAAGGCTCCTGTGTCCTGCATCCTTTGTCCTCAGTGACAATTGTCTTAGCTGAGGCAGGACTCAACACATCTCATCTGACAACTGCTATTATTTCCTAAGCTGGTGTCTTTCTAGTATTTCTTCCCCCTGGACATCTACAACTGACATCCACAACTCTAAGTAGGTGAGTTGTCCAAAGCATCCTTGTCATATTGTAGACTCCTGATTAAGCATCCTTGAATAGTTTTTTTTAATTATTATTTTTTTCCTTTTCTTCCTCCTATCTAACTAGCTATCTCTCCCCTCTTGTTTTATTCAGAGTCACAATGATCTTTTTATAGGGTCTCTAGTTAGGCACATGAGATGACTCTGCCATTCACTTTGTTGCCTAGAACTGTCAACACCTTTCCCAAAAGGTTCCCATCTCAATGTCGCCAGGTTCCTCCTGCTTTTCTTTTGCTCTTGACTGTATATTACCACAGGCCTTTCTAGACATAGTCCCCTGTTTTCTATGAAACAGAGGTCCATCCTTATTATGATTTTGCAAGCCATAGCATCATAGTTTGTGCTGTTGTCCATGACTCTCTCAAAGGCCGAACTTCATTGTCATTGTGCATTTTGACACACAGTACACATCTATAAATGTTTGTTAATGGCACATATTTTTCAACTGCAGCTTTGTATGGGGGTGGTTAGTTTCACCAAATATGACTTTCTCTACTTCCAGGGAGAAAACATAGCTGACATAAGACCAAGCTGTATCCTCTTTGGGCTTGACAGCCCCGGTTCAAGTAGATTGGCTTTCTTGGGTTGTCAGGTTACAGCTCGCTCTTGTTGGAGCCCTGGAGCCCAGCTGCACTGAAAGGCTGTGTTTTGTTGTTGTGGCAATATAAGCAGCAGTAGTCCATGGAAAGCAGTCATGAAACTAGGAGACTCACTTCCTCATGCAAATCAATACCGACTTTTAAATATAAATTTTGAAAAAGTAGTAGGATTCTGGAAAGAAGATTTATAGCATAAACCTCAGGGTGAAATATTTTTTCTGTGTATTTTTTATATAAATATAGAAAAGATGGAATAATGGGTCTCCTCATTCTTCAACACAGTGTTCCTTCATGCCCAAGAATAATCAGTGTAGCTGCAGGGATTCTGTCTTGCTCATCATTATATCAATTCTCATAGTACTCAGCAGCAGGTTCAGAGTTGGACATGCAGCAGACCTCAGCAAGTAGTGCTAATCTTCTCCATCTCACGACAGTTCTAATTGCCTATGTGTAGTGAACTGCATATTTCTTATCCAGAAATATAAAATATTGTGCTTGGGAACTGCTATTTTATTCCTGGAGAATCTGCTGGGTATTGGCCAATTGGCCATGTTAGATTCTAGCAGAGGTGTTTTTTTGTTTTGTTTTATTTTGTTCTTCTTCTTCTTTTAAATGTTGTAACAACCTGGTTCTGGTACATTTGAAGGATGCCCACAGGCAACTGAGCTGTTCTTACAAATGCATCAGCATGTATCTGCTCAGCAAATGATGGGTTCCTATTAGGAAATGGGCAGTGAGATGTTCCAGATGCTGGATGCTGAGTAAGGAATAAAACTGAGTCCTTGCTTCCATGATGTTTATGTTCAGTGTATAATGTGCTGTGGGGTGAGGCTGAGGAACAGCATGGAGTATGTGGACAAATATGCAGCATGCCATCTGGTTGGTGCAAGGTTGATGCTAAGATAAAGCAGGGCCCTAGGGAGTGATAGGAATTACCCTCTCTCTGCTCTTGCTTAGGAATTTCCAGGCTCCATTTTGCCTTCTGTTGTAGTTATAAAATGTTGCACATAGGTCTCATTATTTAAACAAACACATGAAAAGAGAAAATGGAGGTATAAAAATGATACCGATTATGTATTTTATACATTTAAGTTAGAAGTCAAATCTGTGGGGTGTTATAACTTGGATAAGTCAATAAGTAGACCTTATTTTTAAAGGCATATGAACATGAAATAGTCTTTTACAGTAGCCTTTAGACACCAATTAAGATGATTTATAAATATTTCTGATTATTATTTCCATTATTAATTACTTCTAAACAGCAAACATACACATGAAAATGTCTATTAGCTTGGACAAATTGAAGTAGCTTAATATTCAAAATATACCAAAGCTGTTCATTATTCATCAAAAAAGATCCCACTAAAAATGGTTTAGCATAGTGGCTTAATTATTTATACTCAGAAAGCAGAAAATGAGGATCACTGTGAATTTGAGGTTGGGGCAGTTAGAGCTACATCATAAGATTCTGTATCAAAAAAATAAAAAACCAGAGCCGGAAATGTTACTCAGAAGTTACAAGCCCTGGCTGCTCTTGCAGAGAGGGCCTGGATGTGGTTCTCAGCACCCACGTGGTGGCTCACAGTTATGAACAATTCTAATCCTCCGACATCTGACACCTCCTACTGGTCCTTGTAGTCTCTATGCACATCTGGTATACATATTTACATGCATGAAAAACACCCATACACATAAAACTAAAAAAAAAGGGTTCATTTTATAAGTAACTACTCTATCTTTTTTTGCTTACTACTATGTAGCACATATGAATTTATAGAGTATTCAATGTCCCCTTAGAGCTAAATAGAAACTACTCTCGGTGACCAAAGTTTAGAGCTGTTGACCACCTAAGACATCTGTCATTTTGATGAGGACAATCCTGTTATCTCCACCTTTCCTTACTTTACAAGGCCTTCTTTTACCTTGTAGGTGGCCTGAATACTTCTTGACCACTCCTATTTCCTTATCTGAGCTTGTGAGGGGGGCTCTTTCTCCACCCCAATCCTGCTGCTTGGTTGACATTCAAGCTAAATCCCTACCTCCTCCCACCCACTCTACATATTTCCTTCTTTAAAGTTTCAATACATTTTGCCTTAAGAATCACTTGTAACTTCTACATTCATGTGTCATATTTTTGGTTTCGTGAGTTGAATCTTGTCAGACTGGAAGCCTGCTGAAGGAAGACTGTTCTTTAGTTCCCACTTTCTCACCTCATGCCCTGCACTGGAAGGTGCCTCAGGAAATCCAGTTCATGCAGTTTTGAACAACACATTTATATTTATAAAGCCATATTCATATTTGTACAGTGTCTAAATTTTTTTATTTCCTTTCAAAGCACAATCAATGGCATCATCAATCATTATCATCAATATAAATATTATTTGTCAACTTATTGATGGATAACTGATAGGCATTGCTTCATAAAATTTCTCATTCTAACATAGGAAAATAACCTCTAGATTTAGGAGAGAGAGAGATTTCTATTTCCACCTTGTAGAAAACTGTACATAGAAGCCTGTAGAGATGAAAGACCTTGTATGACCATACCATGCACAGTTGATGTTTCAGAGCTGGGGCTCAAACACAAACCCTGTTATCTTGGGTTGAGTACTCATAAAATATTGACTTTAAGGTATCCTGTTACTGTAAAAATTACCCATCCAGCTCAAAATTTTTATAGCAAATTTCAAATGCCTAAAGTGAACACCCCATGTAAGCCAGACAGGTAATCAAGTTCTTCCAGAACATTTAAATGGCCACACCACTTATCAGCATGAATGATTCGAGTATGAAATAGAAGCAAAGCCATAGAATATTTCAAATTAGAAAAAACAAGCTTTATACAAATGGGGAAACTAAGCCAAAATATCCTAAGTTGCAAATTAAGAATTTTTATTTTTATAGAATCCTACTCTAAAAATAAGAGAAATGGGAGTGTGAAAAGTAAAATGTCAGAGCTTTTTAAAAAATTTCCTTTTATAAGGAAAGTTTCTAAGTTTCTAAAACATGGCTAATACATGAACTAAGAACTGAGCCATACCAATCATTGTTCAAATACTCCCCATTCTCTTTGGTTAACAGTTTTCTTTTATACCTTTAGAAAGTAATTTTAGTAACTTGACATGGACTGTGCATTTTTTTCATAACTGGAGATAATTCCCTGTTGACTTTCTTGTTCTTTTTAGTATTACTTTCTTACATTTTATGAGATATAAATCTTGCCATATAGTTGTACATCCTTTGATACAATTATATAAACTCTAAGACTAATTGGAATTGGAAAGCTGTACATCAGTGTTTGAGTATCAATATGAGGTTTTCAGTGGAGTTAGTTTGAAGTCACTGACCTACGTATGAAGCAGAGAATAAAGGAGCCATATATTACAGTTTGCTTGTTGATTTGGTGGCCACAGTTGGCTTGTCTAAACAGTTTTAAGGACTAAGCAGCTAATCCTCAGTACAGACAGCTTTGCAGCCCACAATCTACCTTCAAACCCAACCTGCACTGTTCTCCTGTTTCAGAGAACTAGAAATGAGTCTCTGCAAAAACCACACAGGAGACTAACTGGTTCTCACTTAAAACTGCATTGGGTTTAGTACTTTGGAGTCATTCAAGGTGGTTATGTTTATGCTTCAGTTCAGAGAATGAGCCAGTAGCATGGTTTTCCAAGAGGGTGGTTAATTCATAACATCATAAAATGGACAATTCATCATACAAATACTGCCCTCTGCCCCTGCTATAATGATCTGAGTATTCACTGGTAGAGAAGAGTACTTCTCTACACACAAACCTACCCCTGGCTAATGACCCTCATGAACCTTTCATATCCAATATGCTGAAACCAGAGCACATCCGGAATCCAGGCAGGAACCCCAAAACTGGAGTATGGGAAGGAAGGAAAGAGGCACCCAGAAAGAAGGGCCCAAGAACTCAATACTATAAAGATGTAGCTGTCTTAGGATCAGGGATAAATACTAGGTGGCATAAAGATCCAGGGTAAAGATTATTATTTGATGTTGTAGATAAAATGTTTTCTGAAGAAGTATTCCAGGAAGGGGTAAAGACATATTTTCAGTCTCCTCTTAAAGGAAGAAAGAACCTATTATGCATCAGACAAGGCATGGGAGATCCCTTTTGTGGAGTGTTCATATAGACATTTTTTCTTAAAGAAATATGCAAATAGTCTCTGTTTTAATGATATATAATAATAATGTGAATTTTTCTTGCATATCTTAAAGAAATGAACCCTTTAATTTTTTTTAAAATTTTCATCATCTCAGACCATGGCAGTCCCTCTGAGGTGGTAAGCTAATGACAGATTGATCCATTGATATTGATAGCTTTACTTTGGAATTCTTTTGTCTATAATGTCAAAGGACTTTATCAATTGAATTAAAACTTGCATCAATTCCCTTAAGAAATAAATAGGAAAAGTCCAAGTTCTCTTCAGATCCTTAAGGACAGAGACAATTTCTACTATGTGAGAAACCCCAAGTGTCTAGCATGACCTCTGTATATTTTTGTTTGCATTACAGACTGTAAATAGTATTTATAGGTAACATGTAATATGTTATATGTACTCTCAATCAAGACTTTCATTCCTATGTTTTCCTTGTACTATTTAATTTTATATCATTAAGAGAAGCTAATGAAATAAATCTATAAGGTTAGTGCCAAAACACTGATCTTGTCAAGGATATCTGTATTTTAAAAGAGCAGAGAGTATCTCTCAGTTGACTTAATAAATGACCTAACTATGTAAGAGGCCAAGGATAGTTTTTACCTGATATATGCTGTAATATTTATGATAGTGGTTAGAAAAACATAGCTGATTTATATTAATATATCCCAATCAAGGGGAGATATATTTGCTGGCGAAGAATGCCCAGTGGCAGCCATATAAAACACACTGATCGGAGAAGATGGAAAGGCTCTTAGCCTTCCTTTAAAGCGAGGCTCAGCACCTAGGAAGGACTAGCTAGTTCTTCATCACCCTTCTTCAAACTAGTTATTATTCAAGCACTATGAGAGAAGCAGAAAACAGAAAAATTCATTCAAAGTTGATGACATCCATGTCTTCACCAGCATGATGGGTTAACATTGATTCAAGTTCATACATCAGATGGAAATAAGCAACATAAACTAACTTTAGTGGTTCAGATTGTGGTAGGTGGTGGTCTGTAAGATTGGAACATTTGCTTCCATTTCCTTATATGTGAGGGGACTATAGCAATAGTTCAGTTATAGTTTTGTGTGGAAATTGATTGAACTAAATGATGAATAAATGAAACATGTTCATAAGACTCCTTCTCAAATTCAGTGTTGAGACACATGGCTGGGCAAATAACTTTTTCTGCTTCTATCTATCTATCTATCTATCTATCTATCTATCTATCTACTATCTATCTGTCTGTCTGTCTATCATCTACCTATCTTCATCATCATTATCAATCATCTTTTTCTATCTACCTTTCCATTTATCATCTCTCTTCTATCTATAATTTCTAACTAATATTTTGAGATATTATAAAGTTCAAAACCTAATATTGGTTAGCTGAAAGTCATATGCAGAGGAATGCTGTAATCCTTGCTCAGGTGCTTCTAGTAAAACATCCAGTTTCTAGTAGAGCTAAAAAATGTAATCTTAATTCAAAACATAAAAACTTCTATATAGAAATTTTCTTTTGAATAGCAGTACAAGCAAATAAGAAGGATTAGAAGGCTAGACAAATTTGATATCTGTTTCATGGTTTTTATTTTGAGTCATGAGTAGCCTTTGGTTATTTCTTTGGCTATCATCTTGAGTTATGATTGACTGAGATCTTCCCATGCCTCTATTTATCTTGCTGTTTGTGTTTTGGGGTTGTCTTATCAATAATATAGGCTGCTAATATGAAGTGGCTAGAGGAAATGAATGATGCTCTAACATGAATATGCCTCTACTTGGTTTATGAATATAGTCTTAATGGACAAGTGTGAACTGCTATGCCAATAAAACTGGTGAGATCATTTGCTTGCCCTTGCTGCTGTAAGTTTTGCATTGCAATTAGTGTGAAACTCATTGGGCACATTTTAGTTGCTTACAGAAGCCCTGAGATTCTATAGTTTAGAACCTTACTATGGTTTACTATGTCTGACTTAGCAGTTAAGTATTTCATTCATACTCACTGTACTTATTTCTAGCCTATAATGAGAAAAGCACTATTGATTTTCTTCTTTAGCAAAATAGTATATATTATTGAGTCTGTATCATCCCACAAGAAAAGAAGATTCTTTATTATTTTATTTCTATTTGGATGCAGATGCATTGTGGATAATTGGCTTGGCTTCTGATTAGTTCAAATGCATCCTTCTCCCAAGTCTTGTAAGTGAGGGCATCTTGTGATGAAATACTTAATAGTTTTATTATTTGTCTTATAATCTCAGGCTTAGGATGACAATGAGATTATTCTTGCATTTTGATCACAGTTTTGTTGTTGTTGTTTTGTTTTTAATACAAAGCACTTAACTCAATTACATACTATCCTGATGATCCAAGAAGCATTGAGACTCAGAAGAATGGACCAAGACTTACTGAGAACTACTAAAATAAAATTGCTTTTCATCTTCTAGTGCTCTACAGATACAGTTGTTTATAAACTCACAAGATCACTGATGAGTGCCTCCTTAAAACGGAACAGGAGGAGGTCAGTAAGACACCAGAACAACAGTGACGCCGCATGACATCAACATGCATAATACATTTGAAACAAGAAGCCTTCTTACCTAGCATGCAAACACATTTGACATTCTGATCAGGGTTCTCAAACAAGATTTCGCCACACCTCTGTAATAGAAAGACAGCCTCAGTTACTTAAGATTTCAAATGAGAATTCTCAAGCCAATATATCCATGCAACTGACATCACTATGATGTATTTCTGCTTTTGTTTTCTTCAGTTATCTGGGCCTAGGGACTTCTATCAGAAAGACAGATTTCCTGGGAGCAAAGTTTTTCAGAGGTCAGTCTGGGATGGGCTATTCCAGGATGCTTTGTCTCTGCCGACAGCTGACTCTATACTCCCATAAGAAGCCAACGCTTGCAATGTACCTAGTTTTTAACAATTTCAGTCTCAGTGGAACAGTTTTCAGGCTCGATAATTTGAGTTCAATCTCTCTCAGAGTTGATCCTTATTCACCACTGATATTATTCTAAACTACTCACTCTAAGCACCAATATAGATACCAAAATTGAGTGACCAGTGCTGAACTCTCTGAGATCAGAAGGGCAAATTAAGGAAATGCAAAAGCAGAACAGGGCTTTCCTGAACTCACAGGTTCAAGGAATAACAACTTTCTTGCCTATAGCTTAGTTTTAATTTGCATTTCAAAACTTTTGTGCAAGGCAAAACTTAGCAATCCATTCCATTATTTAAGGCAACTTTTGCATAATGAATATGATTGGCAAATGGGATTAGGACCTGTGTGTATAAATGAACCACCCAAAGCAATATGAACATAAATACCCTGATAGAAAAATGAATAAAAGATACAGCAAGGAATTCATTAAGAGGGAATCTGAATGGTCAATAAACACAGAAAATAAATAAAAATATATCAACAATTGGGAATAAATAAATCATACTTAAGATAAAGGGCTTTTAAAAACTCACTGATTTGACAAAATTTAGAATTCTGGAAATGCTAAATATTTTCAAACATGCAAAGAAATGTGAAACTTTCATACTCTTGGGCTAGGGTATAAAATAATCATTGCAGAAAAGTTGGAGAAACCTAGCAAAGTTGAAAATAACATACACTGTGATACAGCTAAGAATTTTAATAGAAAAATCTTCAAAAAGAACTTCAGTGTTCTATGTAGAAAAGAGAAATACCATCCATGAATGAACCCCTACAATTAAGAATGAATTAAAGCTTCAGATACTCTAAAAGCATATTTGACATGCAATGTATTTATATAAAATACATAATATTCACCTTATGGGATGCCAAACACACATAACTTTTACATCATACAAAACTTATGCTTGAAATAAAAATGTAGTATTAGAGTTGAGAAGTTGGATTGGCTGGGAAAGCATTTTATTGAAAGAATGAAGATCTACACTTGATCCCCTAGAGTCCATATAAAGCCATAAAGCCAGGCACAGTAGCATGCATCTACAATCTTAGCTTTTATTTTAAAATGGGAATCTGAGACAGGAAAATACTTGGGAGCCTGTGGGCCAGCTAGCCAAGCATGTACAGCAATAAACTACAAGACCCTGTCTCAAAACATGGTGAAAGGTTAGGGCCAACACCCAACATTGTCTTTTGATGTCAACACATATGATTCATACACACTTAATATAGACAAATGCACACACATTACACACACACACACACACACACACACACACACGGAAAAGCCTGCTATCATGCTAAAAAGAACTCCACATATTATGAAGTTGAAAACATCTAAAATAGCACACATTCCTTACTAAAAAAAGAAAAACATAAACTGAATAACAAATTAGATATAGGGTGTGGAGAAGAGATCAGAGAGATGATATGTAGAAGGACCTAGGAAGTTACCAACTTTTTAAAATAGTTATTTGTGCCTTAGAATATTCTTTAAACTTATATGAAATATTTTAAATAAGAGCAAATTGGTCATATCCAATATTTTGGGTATCAAAGGGCCTTTGTTCCATGTAGGTCTGCTTCAGTGTCCTTGAGCTCATAAAAGTCGTTATTTGTTCTTATAACTTGTTCTTACCACTTACTAAATTATTTTATATATATATATATAAAATTATATATATGTATATATATATGCCTTACCATGTAGCTCTGGGTGGCCTGAAATTCTTTGTGTAGATCATGCTGGCCCTCATCTCATAGAGATTTACCTGCCTCTACCTTTCAGGTACTGGCATTAGAGGCATGAACCACCATATCAAGCTGGTCTGTCCCCCTACCCCCTACCCCTTGAGGAAGATTGACTGTATAGTAGTGTGGTCCATTATTCCCTTTCTTTCAAAGTTTACAGCTTGTTTAACTCCATTCCCTGAAGGAAAAGGAACTCAAAATTCTTCACAACTATTTGTAAACTCCCAGTTGAGAGAACTGGTTTTTAGATCGACCTACAGACTATGTAAGAGCCAGACAGTAGGTTCAGAGATTGGGAAAGCAAGCAAGCTATAATAGGAAGTTAAGAGGTAGGACTATGGAGGAGAGAGTCTGGGCACAGTAGGTGGCTGCCAAAGGGCATTGGGTTTTGAAAGTAAGAGGGTGATGGAGAGTTCATATCATGAGCCACCTGCTGACCTAGTATGGACTATATCATGCCATTTAATCTCTTCATGCTTCATTTCCTTGGAAGTAACATGGGGATATTGGTGTGTGCCACTAAGTCAGGCCAGGGAACAAATGTGTGGATTAACGACCCATGCAGTCTGATCCTACTATTTGTTCCTGTTTTGTTTGTTTTCTGGACAGAGGTTAAGCTCTTTAAAATAGCCAAGATCTATTTCCTACATCACCTGCCTTTTAGAATGGTATGTTTACAAGCCAAAGGAGTTATTATTTTTAAATGAAAGGTCAGAGGTTTCTAAGATGTTTTTTAACTTCTTAGCAGAATGGCATGCTATCAATGTCTTGTCTTGATAATGACATTTATCAGGATTAATGACAAAGCTTGTGTGTATGCTGCCATGGGAGAGGTGCCCTTTTTTCATTGCAGGGACTTCCCATGGTCTTGTGAGTAGAGGTTGCATAACTTCCCTTCGCTATGATAAGTTAAGAGTATCTTTAGATGTGTCTCTCAACAGACATATGTGTCTGGCTATCAGGCTCTTTCTTCCCTGGTTACTCACAAAGCTGTGAGGAATTCCTGAAACTCCCAAGAAGCATATATTTTGTATGTCATGGCCCATCTGGGTTCACTGACCAGCCAAGATCATTATCAGGCAGAAAGCAGAGGAGCTGGGACCCTTCTTACAAGGATGAGTCCTTCTGTTTCCCTGTCTTTATCTCCATGACATCTGGAAAAAGGACAGGGACTCCCTTTAGCTCCTTAACTGCTTTGGTTTTGTTAAAGTTATCAAATAATAACAACAATTTTTACCCAGAAGGGGATCTTATCATCTGGTGCACATGCTCCAAACCATAGTACCATACCTCTTCTCATAAATACATACAGTAGGGAAAAGCGGCCAGCCAGCCAAAGAAACCCACTCTGGCTCCGAAGTCAGAGCCAGTGAAAGAAAATCCACCCTGGCTCTGAACTCAGAGCCAGTGAAAGAGACCTACACTAGTCCTGAACCCAGAGCTAGTGAAAGAAATCTACCCTGGATTTAAGGCCCAAGCCAGTAAAAGAAATACTTTATCTCTAAACCCAGAACCAAAAAGAAATGTGCCCTGGTTTTGAAACCAGCAACAAAGAAATAAACTTTGGCCCTAGAAGCAAAGCCAGTGAAAGAAATGTGCTGTGACCCTGAAACTAGAGCCCCCAAACCCAAGAGAGCCAGTAAAAGAAACATTTGGCCCTGAAACCAAAAACCAAATCAGGGTGAGAAAAAAAGGGAAAATCTAATCAATCCCCATCCTGGAAGTCTCCCTAGAAAGCCCTGCCCATCCCCTAAGAAGCCCCATAAAAGTCCTGAGCCCACAGCCCTTTCCCTGCTGCCCTCTCCCACCAGGAGCTGAGGCATCCACACTCTCCTGGATCCTTCCCTCCCAATAAATCTCTTTCCATCTGGGCTGCACAAATACCTACACATACTAGTGTTTACCAGGCATTCACTGCCAGGCACCTACTCTACCATGCAGAGCAGGGCAATGACCTTGTTTAGAAGATTAATTTGATTAAACTACAATGTTCCTAGTCTCAGACAACCATAAGCTGCAGCCTAGGTAAAGGCGCCGTGTCTTTCTGAGCTGTGAGGTCCTGCCATCTTCTTCCTTTGATGCTCCAGTCATGTTTGTTGAGACTCCACATTTGGGCATCTTGATTCCGGATGACTTCTGGTTCTGGTCATCAGAATTCTGCCTAATTCTTAGAGTCCATTTTTGCTCCTTCTTTTTGAGGCACATAGACTATACTTAGTGAGAACTTATTCATGTGAGCCCATTATCTCCAGAGACCATAAAGAATTACCCAACTTCATCATTAGTGTCCCCAACAAGCCTTCTTGTAGTCCCAGCGCTTTTATAGGTGAGACCCCTAAAAACTCTTGGAGGGAGACTATATTCTTATTACTTTGCTAACATTAATTGAGATTGTGGACTGAATGCTGTTCTAAGTCTTGTCTAGCTACTATTTCATACTCTCCATTATGCTACTCTATGACAGTAGAAAATTGAGGCAGAGGTAGGAGCCCTTACTGTAGAATAATCTCTCTAGTGAATAAAAATCAGAGTTGACAGCTGACTGATGCATAATCAAGATTTATAGATTCCAGATATTGGCTACTTTGGTGTTTCTTATTGCATTGGCTATGCAGACATGTCTGCCAACACTCCCTTTACTCACCCATTAGCTTCTGGCTTTTTGTCAGAGAGCTGGAGCTTTAGATAAGACTGACTCAATTTCAAAGACTGACCTGTTTGCTACCTCCTCTCATCTACTCTATCATCAGGGGTCAAATCTCCTCACTGAGCTGTAAAATAGGGTGAGCTACATCATATAATCATTTCAAAGCTAGTTTTAGCTCATTATAAGCAAGGAAGAATTATATTCAAACACTAAAGGTAAGACTGCTATATAAAAATAAAGATAAATTTGAAACTCAGCCATTAAAGTTTTATGTTATTTCTCACAGTATTTTTCAGGATTAAAAAGTGAGGAAATACTTGAAATTTTCAAAGTCAATATTTTGTAAGTTGTTTTCCAGTTAGTATTAGTTAAGAGTTTAGTACAGTAAGTTTAGGATTTGAGTTTTGTTCATAGAGGTTTTAAAGTATGACATCTATCATTTATGATAGTCACAATATGAGATGAACATCAATGGCTGGATAAAAAGAAGTCAATAAGTTATGTTTCAAAATCGAGTATTATTTAGCCAGAGAAGGAAGGTGATTCTATCATTTGTTACAATATGGATGAATACATAGGATATTGTTTTAAGTATAATAAACCAGATACAGAAAAGCAAATATCATATGACCTTTCTTATATGAGCAATCTAAAAACATTGAATTCATAGAAGTCAAGAGCATAATAGTGGTCACCAGTGGCCAGAGAGGAAGAGGTGAATGGCTACAAGAATTCACCTAGATAGAGAGAATAAGATCAATAGACCTATGTACAACACACAATGATAATATTACAACACATCGATCACTTAAAAACTGCTGAGACTGTATATTTTGTATTCTCACCATTAAAAAAATAGTGAGGTAATGTATCTGTTAATTAGTTTACTTTAATAATTTCACAATTGTATATATTTCAAAACATCATCATTATACTGTAAACATGTATACTTTTTACTTTTGCAACTAAAAAGTAACAATAGAAAAAAATCACTAATTTAAAAGTGGCAACATTTTAATTTTAAAACTTGATTTCAACTAACTAAAATTGCTTTTTCTGATAAAGTATACACTAAAATATATTTCTCTTAAGTAGATTGTATTTTTATATATTTGACATAGTTGTGAAAGTTGATATGAGCAGTAATTTTAGAAAACACATGTAAGTTTTCAACAACTATTTAAAAGTTTTTTTTTAATTATATCTGCTGTGATACTATTGAAATACCAGTAATATACTTACTAGGAATTATCAGCTTCAGTGACAGTCTCAGATTTTATTTTCATTAACTTATTACTTTTTAAAAACAGTTAATACTTTATTTCCCTTGTTTTCAGGCATCATTTTTACTGTTCTGAAACTTGCTATCACTCAGTAAAGACCTCCAGTAGTTCTTTAGCAACGAATCTCTTTAGAAAAATTATTTTTGTATCTCAGAAAGGAGGGGACAGCAACCAAGTGACCACGTAGCTCCTTGGAGCTGGGAAGCTTCTGTCGGCGTCAGAGTAGGCAGGAACAGTTTTTTGCAAGCATAGAATGGTAAATGCTATCAGAAAGCAATTAAAAGTTGATTCTATGATTTTTGTTCTCCACATTTACGATTTTCTTATTTTTAGAACGATTTGATTAAGGGAATCGAACATTTGTAAAATCATCAGAGTATCAGGCTACAGTCTGAGCTTCTACAGAAGACTGCAAACTGTCTCAGGCAGCCATGAGCTCAGGAGGCTTCTGGGACACAACCTGAAAAGTTGAGAATGGGCAAGCACCACTGAATTGTTGACTTCAAGAACGAAGCATACAGCAGCAATCCAGGGATCACAAAGCTTTTGGCACAGCAGCCTCTTGAGATTTGTAAAGCCAGTGAGTGAATATTGAATGTTACTGTAGAAAAAAAAAAATCCCAAATCTCTATGTCCCTGTTTGGAGCTCTCCCATGAAACAAAAATAAATAAAACAGACCCTTGACATAGACCAGGTTCATTTTGGAAAACAAAAACAAATAAATATCAAAGCTGAGTTTCCTGAGTTAAAAAAAAAAAACTAAACAAGGTCAGACAGTTGGGAAGTCACTGGACTTTAGAATCCCAGTTAGCCTGAGAGGAGATATGATGTGGGGTCATTTGTACTTAAGATTTAGTACATAGTACTATGTAGATGTAGCCACATTGTATGCAGTTGTACTGAGATAATGAAGGTTCATACTTGATATTTGGAAGATTTTTTAAAATTGGTTTCCTAATTGGTCATGGTGGCATTATCTCTATAATCCCAACATTCAAGAGGCAGAGGCAGGAGGATTACAAAATAGAGACCAACCTGGGATTCACAGAATATTCAAGGTCAGTCTGAACAACAATGGCACGATCCTTTCTAAAATCCAAAAGATGATGATGTATTTCAACTGGGGGAATTCTTATCTAACAGGCTTACAGCTCTGATTGAGTCCTCAGCTCTACACTCAAAGACAAAATAAGCTCTAGACAATTCTAGTTTGCTTTTCAAGTTACAGTTTCTCAAAGCAGAGAGCAGAAGGGTGCTTACTATGTTTGGACCATAGAAGGCAGGACTAGAGAGAAAATGTCTCAAGTCTGGAGAACATCATATAAAGCATAGCTTCTATTGAGACTGGATTCCTAAAAAGGGAAGAGCAGCTGGGAGTTTGAAACCCATTAATGTCTCATAAACAAGTTAACAAATAAATGAATACTCAACAAAGACATCGGGAGAGTGCCAAATTTGTGCAAGCCTTGTACTGTGAATGGGGGTACCAAGGAGGATGAGATCCATACCTACATCCTTTCCTCTTGTAGCCTCGTATAAAGTCAGAATATGCAAAGTGAAGGACTGCTTCAGTTTATGGTACCCAACCCTGATGGGCTATCATAGAAGGTTTTACTTCAGAAAAAGAGGTGACTTTGTGGCTGGGCCTGGAAGTTATCAAGAGACACACACCTACCCCATCACAGGGAAAGATGCCCGAAGAGAGCTTGTAGGATCAGATAAGTAGTCTCTATAGACTGGGGCAAAACCATGGTGGATCATAGTAGAAGGCTTAATAGAACTGGTAGCCATGAGTGAGACTGAAGGAAAGTAGAGACCTATAGTGAATTACACGTTGTTCTGGGCTGGGAGGAAGATTTGCTTTTGGAGAGTGGAAACTTAATTTTTTTTGTAACAAACAATTGCAATTTAATGGCATCGGATACCAGAGATACTTGCAAAGATTACCTGCAATGTTTTTGTTTATTTTAACTTCCGAAAAAGGTTGTGGAGCCTGAGGTATCCCTCATTCCTATTTTCTTGAATTATTTCATAGAATGGCTATGACCTAAAGGATTCTCCAGCCACCCAGTGGAAATCTCATGTAAGACCGACTGCAGCTACTGTGGAAGCCATTAGCACCTTGTGTGGAGGCATGGCAGTTCTGTTCCAGGAGCATACGCTTTCAGGATCTCCTTCTTTACAGTGGCTCAAATCCACAAGTATTTTGCTCAGCTTCGCCTACTGTGTGGGTGGCGGAGTCAGACCTTCATCTCTGAACACTGTGGCAGCCCTCAGCACTTTGGTTCAGAGGCCAACAGATTTGGAACTAGGGCAGATTTCAGCTGGGCTCATGTTTTCCTTCCTGTGAAGAAGCAGATTTCCATCCTATTGCAGGCTGTGAAAAGGTCCGACTAATAAGTTTTCAACAATCTGTCAGTGCAGATCTCCAGCAACAAGCTGGCATGGCCTTTGGATCCTGGCCTCGTGGTCCAATGCAAACTTAGCCAGTCAAAATAAGAGACACAACAGCAAAAGAGGGGGAGAGAAAAAAAATCAGATAATCACCCCAAGCCAAGCAGAAATTCTTAACAAATTCATTGTTGCCAATTGCCAACAGCAACTTTGTGGTCTGAGTAACCTGGTTTGACCCTCGGGAAGAGCCATCTCTCCAAAAGTTCTAATTATCTATGGTTGGGAGTGACTTGAAAGACATTAATGCCATTGCTATTGGGAAATGAGCCTACCTGCTTTTAACAGCTTTGTTTTTTCCTTAGTCAAAGAACAAAATGCAAGTTCAATAGATGGCGTATGCTTTTCTTTTAGAGAACAGCCAGCAGCAGTCTCTAGAGAGTTGTTTGGCATTTATTACAGACCCCTATTTTTACATGTTTAAACAACTACTTATTAAGAACCAAAACTTGAAAAACCTGGGGAGAGAGACAGAGAGACAGACAGACAGACAGAGAGAGAGAGAGAGAGAGAGAGAGAGAGAGAGAATTAAATTACTAAACAAATGTCCAGAGTGAACTGTTTTCTATCATTCTGACCCCAGACAGTAGCAGGCACAAGAATTGCTTTGGCAATGTCCTTCTGGGAGACCTCCTTCAGGGAGATGGTCAGGGACACACAGGGTTGGAAGCTGGCATGCACTGAAAGCACATTGAAAACTGCTATTTTCACCATGTCACTAACATGACTCTAGCCTCTGGGCAAGCATAATTCTAGCAAAACTGTACCTGAAGATTGGTGGTGGCCTAGAGTGTAACTGAGACATCTCTCTCAAACACATCCAGCTATTGCAACTGAGTAGACATCTGAGTCTAAGTACTTTGGGAAGAATCCTGGAATGGGCTCTGAAAAATCCTGTATATCAGATACAAATACATACACAGCAAATCTGAACAGTGTTAAGACTTGAGTGAGAATTTTGCAGTGCTGTTTCATCTTTTATTTATTATCTTAGAGTCTCCAGTATTGATAACCAGCCATAGTCATAAATGCTTAATGTATACATAGTGAGTTTTTTTAAAGGTGATATCAAGAAACAGTGGAAGAAAAGGAAGAAGTGTAGAACAGAAAAGTAAATGTAATGGAAAGTACTTTAGCACGTTAAGATTCTAATACCAAATCTGGCCCTTATTCGTTGTAAGATCCATGACCCATTTGCCTTCTGTTTCTTAGTCTCCCGGTGGAGATAAGGGAGGAATACTTTCTGATAATGATGATAACCACACACACACACAATACTCAGTCCTCATAATGATTATATGTATGTGGTATGTGTGTGTGCACATTTGTTGTGGTTTAAATGAAAGTGGCCTCATAAGCTCATGTATTAGAATTCCTAGTCACCAGTTGGTGAAATTTTAAAGGGATTGAGAGGTGTGGCTTTGATGGAGGAGGTGTGTCACTGGGGTTGGGGGTGGGCTTAGAGGTTTCAAAAGCCTACATGTTTTCTAGTTAGTTCTCTCTCTCTCTCTCTCTCTCTCTCTCTCTCTCTCTCTCTCTCTCTCTCTCTGCCTTTTGCTTGTGGTTAAGATGCAAGCTCTCAGTTACTGCTGTTGTGCCCATCTGCTGTGCTCCCCACTATGATGATCATGACTTTAACCCTCTGGGACCGTGAGCCACCCATCCCCCAGTGAAATGCTTTCTTTTATAAGTTATGATGTTTTTTCACAGCAATAAAAAAATTAGTCAGTACATAAACACCTTATCCACTGTAGAACCTATAATGTGGTCATTATGAATGTGATTTGTGGAAGAAAAGACGGAGCTGTAACAGACAGCCCCTTGATGGTACTCTGCATGACTTACAGAGCACACAGTTCTTTCGTCAGTCATAGGGCCCAATGAGAAAATACATTTTGCTCCTCCCATGATGGAGATCATGAACATAAAGGACAGAAATCTGCAAAGCTGAAGGTCCAGAAAGCAGAGGCTGGTAGGGAGGGAGGGATGGAGATAGCCAGTCTTCCTCCTGTATCCTTATCCTTGGTCCTGAGGAAGGGTAAAGGATCTAAATGAATTTAGGAAAGGGTTTCTTCATAGGGGATCAAATTGGCCATATGCAGATGGGCATGAAAAATCTCCTGAAAGATGGTGTGAGGATACAGGAGAGAAGAAAAAATATTCTTGTCCCTCAGCTGAGGTTGAATCACAAGATAAACCAGAAGTTATTTATTCTAAGCAACATAATTGTAGATGCAAAAATTTGAAGGTGATTGAGAAAATGAAGTTCAGAATGGGAACTAAAGGATGGAATTAGGATAATCCTAAGGATCTTGGAGCTGTGAAACATGAGGTGGATTGGACTGTTAAGACTTAATGAAGTTATTGTAGGTCACAGAGCTTCTGCTCCAGGGGGTAGAGTGTTTCCTACAGTGTTCCTTAAGATCTTATAATACTAGTACAGTATAGCAGTTACACATGCTGACCAAACCTGTTGTCCCATTATGGACAGGCTTTAGGGTAAGAAAATATCCTGGTAAGTGTGGCACCATCTTATCATTGAATTTCATGACACCATCGCTACTATTTTTAACACTCATAGTTGTGACAGTCAGAAAAGCTTAGAGATGTCTCCAGAACAGCTCACCCCTTTTGACTCCCTGCTGGCTAACACATCCCTAAGAGGTTCAGTCAGACATTTTTAGATTTAGCATATCTACATGGTCTTTAGGAAGAGGAGATCATAGAAGTGAAAATGTTATTTAGAATTTCAAGTCTAGCCTGAATGTGTTTTGAAGACCTTGGCCTTCAAAAGCATGCATAGAGTAAAGTCTGAAGCTGTGTATGTACTGAAAAGAAAGAACAAGGTTAAAAAAAAATCTGGACCCTAGAAGACAGGTAAACTAGGGCCTGGGAACAGAAATGTATCTCTAGTCCTGAGAAAAGCATTTTCTCCTCAGGAACTTGTGGAAAAACATAGTGTTTTCATGAAAATCATTATTTTACTCACTTATCACCTTCAGAGAGAGAAAGAGAGAGAGAGAGAGGTAGAGAGGGAGGGAGGGAGGGGGGAAGGAGGGAGAGGGGGAGGGAGAGGGAGAGGGAGAACGCTCTGAACCAGATCTGGACTCCACGTCTTTGCCCCATCCTTACCCCTGGAGCACCAGCACAGCGAACATTTGGAATATCTGTCTTTCCCCTGTGTTGCCAATGAGTAAGCACTGACAGTTGCTAAACAACAAATGTGTATTCATAATCTCCACACTACAGCCATCTGGTCAAAATGTCTAAGCTTGAGACCTCGTCTTTATTTATTTACCCTACAGTTTTCAAGCTACTTTCTGAGCCTTGCAAATAGCAGAAGCTTTTAATAGATAATATCAGTAATATTCACCAAATCTTTGCAGAGGCGTCACAATCCAGAGTCTCATGGAACCCCATCCAGACTGTGACTGAATGAATATTTACTCAGGACAAAGAAGTAGTTATAATGGGCTCCTTGCAGCCCAGTTCTGCAATGTTTCTGTACATAAACCAACAATTAAATGTAATCCTATATACTTATAGTTTTAAAAGAAATTCAAACCAGTCCTTGGAACTAAATAACCCCAGCCCTAGAGAAAATGACTTCCAGAACATCAAGCCCAACATATGAACACAGGACCTCTGAGCCACAAAGGAACACACTCTTTTCCACAGGGAAAAGGGCTTGTTGTATAACCATTCACGAGGCCAAAGACTCAGATGTTCCCATGGACAATCAAAAAACAATTACTGGTCAAGTCATATTGGCCATTTCCATAAGGACAGCTCTGAGACACAGATTTGGCCCTAGGCAGAGATGTGTATAAATTCTACTAGCAATTGACCCTTCCCGCAGTGAGAGCTGAAAAATACAGTATCTCAGAGAAATGACTGGCCGACTTCATGAACTTCAAGTGAACATGAAATGCTGGATACTTGGTAAACAGCTATATTTTGCTTTGACGTTACATTTTTAACCCCACCACATACTTTGTCAAGAGCAACACATAAAAGACATCTCACCTTGGCTCTCCCTCTCTTCACTGATAGGGATACCCCCCACCCCAATTTCCTGCTATTCCCAATTTCATCTGGAGGAAATTTTATCACATTTTAAATTCTCAATGAATATTGCTCACTAGGCTGAATGAGATGGCCAAAAATATGTCGATCCATTCAGTACTACATGGTAGTCAGGTGAAAAACTATAAGATAGTGGAATTCTTAAAAGGAGAACATTAGTGTGTGTGTGTGTGTGTGTGTGTGTGTGTGTGTGTGTGTGTGTGTGTGTGTGTTTGCTGAAGACTGAACCATGCAGTATGGGGCAAACATCCTGCTACAGAGGTGCGCTCATATCAGAGTTATACTTTAAAATCAGTGTTAGATACAAGTTTGCTGCCATGATTTCTCCAAGTATTATGGTTTTAAAATGTAATTCTGTCTGGAAAGCCCCTCCAACTCTTTTGTTTCTCTCTCTGCACTTCCCTACAAAAATCAATCTATCTGTCTGTCTGTCTGTCTATCTATCTATCTATCTATCTACCATCTATCTATCTATCTACCTATCTATATCTATCTATCTATGGCATATATGACATATATATAGCATATATTTATCAACATACACATATGCTATTTTTTTACTTCAACTATGCACTAAAGAGCATTCATTAGCTAGGTACTTTATGCCAAGCATTTCCAGATGCCACTATTCAAAGCTGACACATAGATTCTATGTTTATATAGCCTAGCATTTGCAATTTTAAGACTAATGAATTAATAATGTGGGATTAATGTGTATTGTTTCATCCTCATAGCTATTTATTTTTAAAAGCAGCAAGCAATATTAAGATGAAATAACCATTTTTTTTAATGGTTACAGTGTATACCAGGAAAATATGGGCAATGTCTCTTTAACCCAGCAAATATTTCAAGTGTTTTGTAGAAAGTTGTATAAAGGCCTCTTGGGGCTTGCTTTTAGGTCCTGATTGTATTGTGAATTCTCACTTCAGTTATTTTTCTTCTTTAAGACATATGTATCCTCTTCATAAGCAGAGATGATTATTGATTTGAATGGGATTTTATTTTTTTATTTTATTTTTTTTTAGTATTTATGTTCTTGTGAAACTTGGTAATGAAAATGTAAACACCCAAAGAACAGAGACAGAAAGAGACAGCACTCTGTCATTGATTTAGCTGTAAATTGTTAAGACTTGGTCATGGATAAATTTAGTCCAAATTTAGGGTCAGAAAAGTTATAGGATCTGGAGAGAAGACTCTTTAAGAAAAGGAGCAGAAATAAGTAGATAAAATAGCAACAGGGCCTTGGAAAGTATCAATGAACTTGACATTGAAATTTAGGAATCCTATGATCATATTTTGTCAACTTGATTAGCTCTGGGATGAACTAATAGACACACCTATGGGTGAGTTGGTGAGGTATTTCTGGAAGAATTAACTAAGGGGGGGAGTTCCTCTAGAATCAGCACCTTCCAACAGTGTTCCAGACATAGAGAAGACTTAGGGAAAGGCAGAGCTGTGTGCCCCTGCTGGCTTTCACTCCCTGCCAGTGAACATCTACTTTTTTGAGGCTGCTGTTGCCATCTTTTTCTGACATTGAAACCTCCTGCCTTCTAGTGATTCTTCAGGTCTTCAGTGTCAGACTGGTATCTGCTGAGTCATAGCAGACTTAACAGGATCTCAGCCTTTCCAGTTTCCAGCTACTGTTAAGACTATACACTCTATGTCCTCTAAGCCAATCTGATATATCCCCTCTGTAATATATATTCATTCTATCAGTCCTGTTCCTTTAGAGAGCCCTGAATAATACACTTTCCTGGAATATCATAATTTATAAGTCACTTTATTTAAGTCTTTGCACGTGTACATGCTTTATGTTTAACATGCCCCTCAGTCATCTCTTTAGCCACTGTCGACTTTAATTAAGAGATAATTCTTAGACTACTCTGCATTCATGCCTAATTTATTTTTATATCCCATTCTGACTCTGGAATGAATAGGCTTATGTCAGTGTGTCTATTGGTGTTTATATCACAGATCACAAAATATTTAATAAGCAAATATTTTTAAAGTTCTGTTACTACAATGCTTTATACTGCAGGAATTTTTTTCTTGATTCATGGTGTGTGTTTATGTTTCATTGTGATTTGCATTTTTTTATTGTAAAGAGATCCTTCATGCACATACACAACCACAAAGGACTTGAACCCAGCTAAGCACTTTCAATAAAATCTTTAAAATGTTCCCCCAATAGCATGCTGTCACAGACAGTACTGAGGTCATTGTTGGACGGTGCTCAGGTTGAAATCTCTTATTTGTTTTCAAGAGGGTGACTATTCCTTTGTCACATTTTCCTTAATATATGTTGTTATCTTTCCAAGAGAAAAGCTGTGACTATTTCTACTTATTTATTATTACAAATGGAAATACCAAGCCTTTGGAAGCAGGCAGTAATATCTAGTTGCTCTGCTGGGCCCCTCACTTCTTAGACCTTTACTTTCTCTGATGCCAACATTCTTTCACAGTACTTAGTCCTCAAAGCATTTCTTAATCTCAGTCCCAAGAGTATTTCTTTTAGTTTTTTTCCCCCACAAATGAATAATCATGATATTGTATGGTCTTCTCAGCTGTCATCTATATAACCAGGTTTCTGGTTCTTTATATGCTTTCTTCCACATTAGTGGAACAAAGATTGTTAAAAAAAAAAAAAGGAAACAGAGCATTTAGTTGAAATGAATAAATACAAGTTTAGAAGGATGAAATTTGGTTCAAAATAAAGTTCAAAAATCACTATCTGGTTGTGTTTTTCTGATAACTACTTATTGGATACATATGTTTGTTGTATGAAATAATTATTCACCTTCAGTTTATTTAAAAATTGGTGACCTGAAAGCTGCTTTTACATTTTAAAAGGAATAGACTGTCTTTTCTTGGCCTTTAGAAAAGTCAAAACATTTAATGTAAGACAAAATTGTAAGGAAATTTGGTGATTCTTTCAGGAGATAAAGGCAGGTGGATCTCTTAGTTCAAGGCCAGTCTGGTCTACAGAGTGAGTTCCAGGACAGCCAGGGCTACAGAGAGAAACTTGTTCTTGAACCCCAACCCCCACAAAAAAAGAAAGAAAGGAATGAAGGAAGAAAGAAAATAATCAACCTATTAAAAATGGGTATTTCAAATATGTGGTTAGTTGATCTGGTAATGACACTTTCTCACAAGGAAATGATTGATTGTGATGGTTAGAAGAATAATCATCAAAGGGTTCTGATAAGGGATGCTCTTGAAAAATAAAATATGCTATGTTTAATTTCACATAAAACTGCAAGAGCCTTAGGAGTCTTACCATGGTGTGTGAATCATCGGTATATCTTATAGTCTTTGTCATGCATGTTGTCTAAATTATTGGAAGCTGACTATATTGAAAATAAATTCTCTGACATATTTAGTTTTTCCAGACAACATCTTATGTAGCCCAGGAAGGCCTCAGTATCAATACACATACCAAGGTGACCTTGAACTGCTGGTCCTGATACCTCCACCCCACCAGTGCTGAGGTGTATTATTTATACCCAGTTCACGTAGTTCTCAGGGTTGAATGTAGAGCATTGTGAACAAGGCCAGCACTCTGATGATTGAACCACACCCCTAGTCTTTGCCTGTTCTATCCTAGCTCAGGTGTGGTAACCTGAATCTAAAATGTTTTGCTTAATTTCATACGTCTCCCCTGCCCTTTCTCATACCTACTCCTTTTTTTCCCATCTCAGATAAATTTAATGCATGTTCAGGTTCTCTTTATGAAACCATCTAGCTGTCTAGGTCTACACCAATACACCTAAAGCTGACACAGGAAAGCCCACAAGGCCTCAGCCCTACACTATAGGCAAGTAAGACATGCTAAGACTGCACACCAATTGCTTATCCAATATCAAATGGTCAGCCCTAAAAACATACATGCAAGTAACATCAAACAGACTGATTGGTTTATACTTATGTATTTTGAATGTGTGTGTGTGTATTTAACAATAATCAATAAAAAAAGAGGCCATGGATTTGAAAGAGCACAAGTAGGGGGTCCATAGAAGGATTTGGAGGGAGGAAAGGAGAATACTATTAGATCATATTATACTCTCAAAATAAAAAAGAATTCACAGAGATCCCCCTGCCTCTGGCTCCTGAGTGCTAGGATTAAAGGTGGGTGCTACCACCACCTGGCAAAAAAAAAATAATTTTTGAAAGTATGATGTAAAGTACATTGAACTTCTAACTGTGGTGGACATAAAACTTGTCCAGTGTGGTTTTCAAGATGAATGCTCCTGAGTCAAGAAAGGAGATCAGAACTCAGAACTTTGAACATCTGGGAGACACTCTGGGAGATGCTAATGCTGATCTTTGCTCTCACTCAAAGGAAGGTTGATGAAGAAGACCCTGTATGCTAAAAGAGGGGTGACCTGGGCTGGATCTATGTTCAGTTCTGACCATGAGGAAAATTCCTCAGTCTTTGTGAGACTCCATCTCTTCGCCGTCAAGGGGAGAGGTTTGGGTAGTTATTTCTTAAGTGTCTGCTTTTCATAGACTGATTTCTTTATGAGTATCATCTAGCAGTGTGCAAAGAGTGGACCTTTGTACTGATCCAGTCTCAGGAATTCAGTTCTGCAACAAAGGCAGACATTTTACTACATATGGTCCTTCAAGCTCCGGAAAAATTTGAAGTTATTCTTGAATTTCTTTTCTTTTTTTCTTTCAGGGGTTTCACTGTGTAGTAGACCTGGCTGTCCTGGAAATCCCTTTTTCAGTGAAGGCTGGTCTTGAACTCACAGAGATCTACCTGCCTCTGCCTTCTGAGAGCTGAGATTAAAGGTGTGTGCCACCACACCTGCCCCCAGCTTTCTAGCCATTCTTTTAGCAACATATTTTCCCCCTTTTGGAGCTAGAGCTTGAGTCCAGGGCCTTACACCTACAGGGAAGTTCTCCAGCACTAAGATACACCCTTAGCCATTTAATAGTTTTAAAAAAATGTTTTTTTTTTTTAAAAAAATCTATTGTTCAAGAGTTTCATACATATGCGCTTTGATCATTTCTGCTCCCGTTCCCTTCCCTTTAATTCTTCCCCTATCCTCCTCCACCACTTCCTCTCCACATTCATGCTTTCCTTTTTTGGACCCACTGAGTTCCCTTAGTCCTGCCAGTATGTGCATATACAGTGTCTAGCCATCTACTGGAGCCATAGGTATGTTCTCAGAAGCCACATTCCTGGAGAACACGGATTCTCCCTTTCCTAGCAACCATCAATTGCCGGTGGCTTCTGCCCTAGGGGTGGGGTTTGACGACACCTCCCCATCCATGCTAGGATTTCATCCTGTGTGATCTTGCTTTGGTCTCATGATGTTGTCACAACTGCCATGACCACCCACCCCTCTGTGTCAGGGAAAAAAATGTTTACTTGTAGTCATCTAGTTAAGACTCTGGTGCAGTCTTTCTGCTCCCTCTTCTCAGTGATCCCAGAGCCTTAGGAAAGGAAGTACAGATGGCCTGTTAGGGGCTGAACACTCCTTAGGGAGTTTATGTTTACCTCATGTTGTAGACTTGATCCTAAGCAAAGTTAGTCAAGCATACAATAAATAAATAGAGAAGTTTAGGAGCATTTGATTTCCTGAGGAGTAAGCTCTTACATGAACACAGATCTAATTCTTTTTAAGATAATAATTTTAAATTAGAGAGTAGTAACCACAATTAGTTTGAAAAAGGAGTATGAGCATCATTACAAAGACTAGATGGATAATAAGCAGAAGTCATGTTATCTGAAACACAAAGAAAACATTTCTGATCTGGCCAGTTTTTGCAGTTTAGAAAAATAGTCCTAAGACATTATCAACTAAACTTCTCCTCCCAGATGAGTAAAATCAAAGCCAGCCAGTCTCACAGCCCACGAGCCCATCACACATTTATAAATATGTTGAAAAGAGCTGCTTAGAAATACAACATGATGCCTAACCACATTCTATTATAGGTTGTAGGCATTGGAGATGTGGTCTAGAATGAAACCTCATTCCACCTTAGAAAGACAGAGACTTCTCAAAAATACACTCTGTCTAAAATTGATGGACACACAGAAACCGCTGAAGACAAGAAAAGCCTGAGTCCAGCCAGTCTCCATCTGGATATAATATAATCCAGTGGAATGATAACAAAATATTATTTTTGGATTATGCTTTTGTGTGTTTTATGTGGTATTTCACTGCCATATGAGGACTCCTCTGTTAGTTTGTTAAAAAATACTCAGTGTTGATATTAACTCACTCTTCCAAGAAACATCTTATTAATAGCTTGCTTTTTCTTTCTTTCTAGGGGGGATGGTGGTGCTAAGAGTTTCACTTAGGACCTCACACGTGCTAGGCAAGTAGTTTACCTCAGAGCTATACTCTCAGCCCCACAAGCTTGCTTCAGGAAAACAGAAAACTTCTTCTTTGGGAATTTTGTCTTCTAGTCATTGACAGAAATTAAGTGTGTGTGTGTGTGTGTGTGTGTGTCCACCACCCACACATAAAAAGAGAGAAAGCTGGACTTTCTCTCTGTGGCAGGTACAGTCTATGAACTTTTAATGAATTACTATGATTTATGATTGTGTTCTAAAATCCAAAATATACAAGCAAATTTAACATATTTACTGTGAACAACAACAAAATGGAGCAGGCAATGCCTCTTCCTTGTGTGTGTATTTTTAGTTAATGCTTGGCATCACTCATGTGAGGCAAATCCTCGACTATGGAGCTGCAAACCTCTGCCCCCACCATTATTTTTTAAAGAATTATTGAACATGGTTTCTTAGACCTTCAGTTTACCTAAGGAGCCAGCTTATAAACCTCAAAACCAGCATTTCAAGAGATGTTTAAAGTGAACAAGCCTCTAATGATGTCTGTCCATACTGCCCCTTGATGGGTACTTCAAATGATGGTCAGATCCCAGGCACATCGTTAGAGTCTCTGCTGTATCAGCGAGGATACAGGATTGGGTAGTAGCAGAGTGATCTGCATTTTATAAATTGACACCAATGGTTCCTTTGTCACTGCTCATCACTTACAGTAAGTCAAGTGAAACTACACACCGAAGATTCTTCCAGATACGTAGATGTTGCAGAAAATAAGCTACAGGGTTTACCTTTTATAGCTATACAAATCATCCAAGTCCTCATAATGTTTTAGGCTGTGAAATTTTTACACAGTAGTTCTATACTTTCTGTCAAAAAATATTTGGCTATTTTCAAACAAAATATAGTGAGCCTAAAAGCACAAAGCTCACGTTGATTTAAAACACGTGCTACAGGAAAAAAAAAAAGTCTAAGCAATGAAAAAAATATTGTTTGTGAAGAAATACATTTTTCTCCAGAAAAGAAAATCTCATTAAGCTGTATTCTAACAGACATTTCACATGAGTAAACTGTTATTAGAAAAACAATTAGAGGCACAGTGTTACAGCTAGAGAGTACCATAAGAACAAAATGCAGAAGTGATAAATTAGTTCAAAGGCTAAAGGAATGCACAATTAAAAAAATCGTCAAAGGTAATTTTTCCTACTCCCATTTTAAAGGTATTTGAAGGAAAATAGGAAGAAAATCTAACATACACTTGTCACCCAGCCTGGTTAAGTTTTGATATGGCTTAAGATATGCTGATCCCCCAAAATGAGTCCTGGGCATTTGAAATAAGAGAGTAGTGAGAACTCTTCACTGACTTTCCTATTCTCCTCTACTGAGTGTCATAACATGAGGGGAGCATTTTCTGACCTTTCCCTGAAGCATGTGAAATACTCTCCCTCTACCTAAAAAAGCCACATAGACCCAGGGAAGAACCTGAACTCACAAACCTGGTATGTTTTTCCAGCATATTTCAGCTAAGTACATTTTCTGCCCTCCAGACATGACTGTGAAAACAGAGCATTCTGCCTCAAACCTTGTATAGCAAATAAACAAACTGACCTAATGTTCTAGATCTTTCCTTAGAAAGCCTTCGGTAAAACTTGAATGTGCCTACTTTTTCTCTTGCCCGGGGATCTGAACTCAGGTCCATGTGCTTGAGGAGGAAGCATCTCTCCAACCCCCAACAAATTTTTTAAGTTATACTTTCCAGTTATTGGGATAAATATTATTAAGTAATTATCTTTACAATTGTAGAGGGTTCTGTTATTATTTCCTCATTTTCAGTAACTTTAGAAGCACGTGGGCGGTTAACGCTACAGCTGACACTTTTTAAAATTCAGAGATCCCTTGGGTGTTTTGTGGCATTGTAGTGGTACAACTCAATTTTCTTCAGTCTCCTCTAGGAAAGCAACTTAAAAATTGGCTCCAGTGGTTTTCATGATGTCCTGTTGCTTTTAGTAAACCAAACAAGTACAAGGTGGCAATGCGAGATTTCATTATCACAGAGTCACGGTGTTCAACATTGCAGGAGCCAACTCTAGAAGTCACGGAAGAAGACAGAAATATTCTCTTATTTCATAATGTAAGGGGCTTGCAATGGCATTTGCATATCTCACTGTGTCCCTTCATAGTCATGGAAGAGCCTATTGTCATTGGCTCCATCTAAGCTGAACTTCTGGCAATTAAGGATGTAATATTTATTATACATTTTTAATGTTTAATATTTATCACATATTTTTATTTTTTAAAACATAAAACTTTCTAAGATGTTCTATTTCTAGTTCAGCTTAATTACATATAATCACGACTGATACTCAAATTCTGAAAATGATCTCAACTTTCAGAAGCCACTTGTTTGTATGGAGCAAGATTTCCCTTGAGTTACAGAAAAAAGGAAAGAAAAGGCAGAGAGAAATGCAGAGAAGTGTTGTGCCCTGAATTTGATGTAAAACTACAACTGAGGTGAATGTGGAGGTGCACACCTATAATCCCAGCACTTCGGTACTGAGGCTGAAGGATTTTGTAAGTTAGAGATCAGCCTGGGTACACGGTAAAAGGCTGTTTGAAAAAAAAAATAAAGAAATGAAATATTTCCCCAAAGAATATTCCCCCAGTTATGACATCCATCATCCAGACTTTAAACTCTTATGATAATAAGTAGGCTCCTTTTAGTTGTTGTTGTTGTTGACTGGTATGCTATGAAACCCAGCCCCACCACTTCTACTGTGTGACAAGCTTTTCAAACATTGTCCTTGTATTTTCAGATGCTTCTCTCCAATTGCTGTCACAAGAAAATGTCCTACTTTGACACTGAAAATGACATTTGCAGTTCCTCCAATACCTGGGTATCTTTTACTTGTTGGAACTTCTGCTCCAGATGTGGTCATCCATGAAATCTGAAATCTGCTCTGCTACACAGTTGGTGAATAGTGCTAGAGCTCATTTATTTCTCATCTTTTGTGTCATTTTCTAGGCTTCAGAAGAGTAGTGTAATGCCCTAGTGTTGTGGCCATCATGGGGATAATCAACTTCTCGCTGATTAGATTTGAGACTCATCCCATAGGAGGGAATCCATGCATGGTACTCTAAACTGCTGGAACAGGCATGCCTAGGCAGGTCATATGTTCTGGGGGCAAAGGAGGTACTTATCTTTATACTTGTAGACCAAGGTTACTCTTAGCCTTGATCAGAGATGTTTCTCTTTGCAGTGAGTGGTAGTGAAGGCAGAGACCCAAGGCTACTCGAAGTGCTAAGAATTACAGACTGTCAAGGTAAGTGTATCTTTACATAGATTTTAAAAGTTTGCAACACTTTCCTGAACTGGAGTTATTGAATGCAAGAATGGTAGCTCAAGTTCTCTTCGTAACACTTGCTGCCAATTATATTTTCAGAAATTGTGTTCTAATTTTGACTAGAGAGTTGAATAAGATTGCTTGGAAACCTTTGTATTGCTCACTGTACTTAATTGACAGCATTTGTGAATTTTGCATGCCAAAATATGTCATTTTTTACTAGATTTCTTAGCTTACTAATGCAATTGGATACATGGTCATGTCTGTCACTTCCTAAACATGCACGTCTAAACATGTTACTTTGTTATGTGTCTGCTGGGGTTAGTAAGATAAGATGCATCATAGGCAGTTTTGATTATCATGGGTATTAATTTGTCATCCCCTTTTTCTAATATTTTATCAAGTTCTGTTTGTATTTTAATTTATAATATTCCCATGAATCATTACATTAGTATGGTGTTGATTATGACATTAGTTATTTCATTCATGACTTTTGTGCCTATACATTCCTTTTAATTGGCAATTGTGACTTTGTGTATTTCCTATGCTTCTAAGTATAAAATTGTGTTTAATCTCCTTTTTTGTCCCTGTAGTTGGCATAACTTGTAATTATTCTAAACAATTTTCTCTGTGTATTTTCTCCCTATATATATATATATTCATGCTCCAATTTTCCCTTAGTGTTGGGAGAGCCTTGGCAATCACATATGAAATATATTTCATATGCAATAAAGTTACTCAACATCTATTCAATATAATTTCAAATTACCCACTAAGGTGATATTTATACAAAGACCTCCACATTCCTCACAGCTAAATTTTATCATTTAATTTAATTTTTTTAATTTTTTTTAAATATTTATTTTTATTTTATGTGAATTGGTGTTTTGTCTGCATATATAACCGTATAAGGGTTAATTTAATTTTTATATGCGACTTCTCAGTGTAGAGCATGCATGTACTGCCTAATTGCAGAGTTGGGCACATGGTAGACATTCTAACTAAGGATCACAAAATTGTATGGAAATTTCATGAGGGATATTCTACCTTATGTAGCTCAGAAAGGGACACAAAACAGATACCCACATGGTGTTTGCTATTAAATTCTTTTGTTCTTGTTAATAAAAAAAGATTGATATTTCTTGAATGTTCTAAAGCAAGGACCCTTCCAGAAGATGGTCACCTCCCTTTATTAAAAGCATCTGTGCCATAGCTACTGGCAGACGCCCCAAATCCTCAAGCGGCTGGCTCTGGGAAATTACAGGGAAATAGAACACAGCCAAATTCTAAGATGGAAGAAATTGTAGAATCATAATGCATCTTAATTTGATGACCAACAAGCAAGTTTTCTTTTCTGCCCCATCAAATCTTATACAGAAAAGTATTTGTAATTTTTGTGTGAGTTTAATATGTAAAAAGGAGAACAGAATCAATGTTCTGATATAGACCTGGCATAGGCTGTTTCTCATGGAAGTTTGTACTTACGTTAGGGTTTTCATTTTTCTCTATAGGATTGGCTCTCTGTTCGTGTTAGAATAGATATCTATCTTCAGTGAAATATTCCTAAAGAAGGGACCCCCTGGAATGTCCACTCTGTGGTATTCATTTGAATAAATTAATTTACCTTGAAAAATATTAGGAGTGCTGGGGAGACGGTTCAATGGGTAACCAGAGCACTTGTGGTGTATACATGGACCTGAGTTTCAATACCCAGAACCCACATCAAAGTGTGGAGCATGGCCAGGAATGCCTGCAATTAGCATAGTTGGGTGTAGAGATCTGAGGCTTTCTGACCATAAGCTTAACTTCAGCTTCTGTAAGAGACTCATATATAAATCTCTCTCTCTCTCTCTCTCTCTCTCTCTCTCTCTCTCTCTCACACACACACACACACACACACACACACACACACACACACACACACACACTTTTACACATACAGGCACACCCATGCACATACATGTGCATGCAGGGGATGGGAAGAGAGAAAGAAAGAGAAAGAAACAGAAAGGCCTCCTCTTACACTTCTCTAAGAGAGTTATACTCTGTCAGTGCTGGTGGGGTAATAAGGGCATTGAAAATCACACATGAAGTCAGCCTGCTTGTTGTTGTGGAAGGGTTTCTGTACTTACATATGAATAAGAGAGTGATTCATCTGCTTGGGAATTCACAGGACATCAAACCAAATTAGGAAGCCAGGCAGCTGTGACCTGGTTTTGTAAGGGCCACAAGAGCTGAAAAGTTTCACTTCTGAACCTTGCAACTCAAAAGCATTCTCTGGTTGGTCCCTCTGTCATTTGGGACACATGTGCCCCTCAGGGACTTATGTAAAACACGCTCTGGGGCCTGTTTGCTCCTGACTTACCCAAAACCTTCCATGAGGGAATAGACTTGAGAGATCTTGGGAGAGGCAGACAGCCTGAAGGGCAACTGGAGTGTAGTCAGAAGGGTTAGTCAGGAAGGATTCACCTGTCAGGTGCAAGAGTTGCCTTACAAAATGGGAGAAGGCGGGAAACTGTGGAAAACTACCCCGTATGAGCCCTGATAGCATTTTAGGTGCATTGGATTCCAGCTGGATGAAAGCAAGCTGATGCTTTGTTTTACTCGGTAGGAAAACATAACAATAAAAAGTAAAAAAGATTTTATTTGGAGATATTGGGAAGAGACTAAAGGAACTATAGTTGTAAATTGTGACATAGTCACTAAACAATATAACTTTTTATTTTGAAACCTGTTTTAACAGTCTTTGAAGAATTAGAATGATATTGTGAGATTTTTTATGAATTTATATTCATTACCAAATTAATTTTGTTTCTTGAAAAAAAGCTCTCATTTTTATAAATTTTATATGTTTGTAGTGTTGCCGGAACACACATCACACACACACAGACAGACAGACAGACAGATAGATATAGAGAGAGCAAACAAATAAACAAACAAAAGGTTTTCTTAGGTTGCCCAGATGGTGGGTTGCATTCTGCTGTGAACATTCTAATTTGGGGGAACATATCATGGACACAGCTTGATAAGCAGGGGGTTTTCATGCATTTATTTCTGTAAGAACTCTAGCATTTCTATTTCTAGTTTGGTGACAAGCAATGTTCTCTTGGTTTTTATTTAGGGTAAAGCTTGCATAACTATCTGCTGGATTCTGCCATTACTATTGTTACAGCTGGAGTGCCCTTCACTTTCACTATTATAAGAAGAATTTAAGTCAAGATAACCCCCTTATCTCTAATATGGAATCGTTTTAACACGAATATTCAAACAGGAGACTAGAAGTAAGATCTAGATAACTTATTTTTTTCCCCAAGAAACTCTATTTATTGCCCAGCATCGGTACTGTCAGAGGAGTAGCATTAAACCATTTATGTGGTCCTCTACACTCAGCGACTTGAATCATCACTTTTCTGGGCACCTGCCGCCCCCAGCTCTTTCCATCTCTAAACCTTCAAATAAGGTTTGAATGCGGAATAAAGAGCTTTCTTTGCTGGCGCTTCCCAGGAGAAAAAGAATTCACCAGTGGTAACTTCGACACCGCATTGTTTACCAGAACATAAAGTTCGGTAGAAATCCCACAGTGACGTCATCTCCCAGCACTTGCTGAGGAAACTGGAGACAATTCCAAGCTCCTTCTAGCTGGGCTGGATACACTGTGCCGGAAATGGTCAACCAACTCACACTTCAAAGACCTCTCGTTTTTGTGTTTAGCTCTTAAAAGAAGTGGAAAGTAACCCAAATCACAGACTCGGGCTAAATTGGTCTTTAAAAGAATTCCAGAACCTTCTATGTTGTGGTTATTTTTCTATGGGTTGATAAGTTAATTCTAATTGCTGACATTAAGGCGACTTTCTGAAATATCCTTAGACTAGTGAGGCTTTGCTGTTGGGGTAGAAATGTTGGACAGGGACAACAGGATAGAGCTGGCCTGGCCTTTCAGGAGTGAAGCCGTTGGTAATTTGGGAAGCAAATAGTCTGCATGTATGGAAGAGATTGTGTGTGTGTTTTGGAGCTGAAAAGAAAAATCAAAGGAATGAACTGCCAGGAGATTGTGCAGTCAAAAATTTAGGATGAGTCATGTGCAACCCCGAAAGTCAAGAAGCTTGTCTAAAAACAAAACAAGGACAGAAAAAAAAAAGATACATGGATGAAAAACAAAAAAACATGGAAGAAAACTAGCAGTTTTTTTGTCAGTCAAGGAGGCAAACAATGAAGTGTGCCATATGGGTTGATGTGGAAGCCAGAGGTTTATGTCAGATGTCTTTTCTACTCACATTGCTTTTTTGAGGCAGCATCTCTCTCTGAACTTGAAGCGCCCTGTTTCAGCTGGTGCAGCTGCCAGGGAACCCAGGTCTTCCTGTCTGTTTCCTAGGCTGGAATCAGAACTCTGTCTTCATGCTTGTGAATCATGCTTTACTCACTGAGATTCCCTCTAGTCTCCTGTATTCCAGTCTTGAATTCTCTTTCACAAGCAAGATTTTTGCATGACACAGAAAGTATCCACACGGAATTGTTATTGATAACAGGAAACCAAGGTAAGGCTAGCAAAAGTCCACCTTCATTAAAGGAGCCTGAGCTTTTTCATGTCACCTGGGAAAATAGAGACCAGCATCCATAGAGTCCTTAGAGGCAGAAGCCTCAGACACAAGTTTGGTTTCTTAGCTGTCAAAGGAAGTTGCATTATTTACCTCAGAGCTCTGTTGGGAAGACAGAAGGAGCTAACTAATTTCAAGAGTTGTGTGAATTGCAGCATTTGCAATGAACACAAGAGGCAAGGATCTTGTGTTTACAATATTCTTTCTTTATTAGCTTTCATTCCCACAATTCCTCTGGGAAGCAGATACAGCCTAGCAAGCATTTCTCATGCAAAGTGAGTCATGAGAAGGGGAAGGGATCAGGTCAAGGTTATTGAACTAGTAAATGACATAGTCAGGAGTCAAGCCCCTTCTTCTGGATCTGTGTCTGCCTATAAAGTACATGTTGAAATGTGGGTTCAGCCTAAAGACTTCCTTTGTAATGAATACAGCACAACCCAATGTGGCTTCCATGGCCACAGCAGGGATAAGGGAGATATTCTACAATAATGTAAGGAACAATACATTTACATGTGTTCATAGAGAGGGATTCAGAGCAAGTATAAATTACATACTTTTAAATTCATTTGGTAGCTGTATCATCTCTCTCTATATATATGTATATATATATGTATATATATGTATATATATATATATATATATATATATATATATATATTTGAGTACTTTTTGTGGAGTAAACAAAACAAGAAACTCCTCAGAGTTATAACATCTGCCTAATGGAATCCTTAGGTGATCCTCCCCAAAAGCTCCTTGTTAGGTCAAAATGAACAAATCCTTCATTATGCAATGGCCTTATTTTTTCCATTGAACCTGAAAACTTAAAAGAATCAGTGTTTCCTAGGACCAGTGGAAAAATTGGCTCAACTTGTTCTCTCAGGTTATAGCCAGAGGAGTCCTTTTGTTTCAAGCAGACATGTATGGCTCTCCCCACACACTGAACACACATTACCATGGGGAATGATGTCCAGACTCAGTGGACCTGGAACTATGATAAGCTACCTCAATCCTTTCCTATTTCCCTCTAGTATTAATAGTAATCTACAGGATAGTCTTAAATGAACACACACTGCTGTTACTTTTTCAAAGTCCCCAGAAGATCACAGAGGAAATACACAACACAAAGCCACATTCACAGGGAACCAACATAGATTTACAGGACCAACCCATCATGACAGATTCTTGTCCATTATACTGTTACAGACTACATTTAAATAAGATGTGATTCTGTACCTATATCCTGCCCTACCAGAGACAGAATGCCTTAAAATTCCTGACATGTTACATTTTACCTTCAATGTCCTCACGCCATCTCCACTAGACACACTTGAGAAGATCTGCTCATGCTTAAAAGAAGAATGCCCCTTGAGGCCAAATTCTAGATATTTCTAAAGCTCCCGAGAAACTGTGTCCTAGCATGGATTTCATTTTGTAGGAATACTATACTATTTTTGCAGGGCATATGTTATCCTTTGTAGATACTTTGACCCTTCTTTGGCCCCACTGGCAGTCTATCAGTGATAAAAGGATAAAATGAGAATTTTGGATTCAGGGATGACACAGAATGTGAAAAACAAAAAGTGTCTGAGGCCTGATATATCCCCCACCAGTCTCATAAAGTCCACATGAATAGATCCCATTCCTGGGTACAGTGAAGTAACTGGCAATAAAGGCTTCATTCAACCATAAATTATTGAAAACGCTGTCGAAATATTCCAACCATTGCTTCAGATTCTAGAAGACACTGAGCACAGAAGTTCCATCCCCGAGAGAAAGCGTGCATATGATAAGCACTGATAAGTGAGGCATGGAGGGAACTTGTTGAGTGCAGGGGGCAGGCTTTGGTGTTTGGGCAGCTGCCATGGCTAAGATATTGGAACAGGAACTTTAGAGAGGAGAAACTGAGGATGTTTGAAAATGTTTCGTCAAAGACTATGATCAAACAGTAATCTGCTCATGGCCAGGGGAGATGATGAATTACAGCAGGGCAGATCTGTTAGGTCAGCAGCAGGAAAATGATGGTGGATCGCAGAACATTGAGAGTTGTATGTATTCTGAGATTTTTGTAATGTCCTCCAGAACTAAATAATTTTCTAGGTGTGAAAGGAAGCAAAAGATAAACCTTTAATAAAACAAAACAAAGTAAAATATTAATGGAAGCAGATTTGAAAAGACAGTTTGGGAATTATCTGATTTAATTAACTATTAGTAACATGTTTAATGGTTTAAAAGAAAAATGTCAATGTAATGAGTAAACAGATGATGATTCTTGCTAATAAACAAGTGAAAAATCTTTAGAACTGAAAACAATGTAATATTCTCTATTAAAAACATACTAGGTAAGACATTGCTGCAGATGGAGCACTAAAGACATTAAAAAGTAATACTGAAAATGGAAAACTAAACATATAGATGCTAAATCACAGTCGCAGAAAGAAATGAGGTTGACAACAAATTCCCGCAGACTTTTTGCAAAATGTATGAGTTATATTCTGAGAATGTATATGGAAATGCAAAGGGCCTGGGAAAGCCACAGCAATCCAGGAAAAGGACATTGTCAGAGGGCTGCTAGATCTTCAAGGTCACTGTGATGCTAGAATGTCATGATAAATATTAATGTACCATGCACACATAGTAATTTGTGAGTGTACATGTGGTACATATACTTGAGTGCTGGTGTGTATGTGTGTGTGTGTGCTCATATACTCGCATGTAAAGACAGGAGGAAGGTGTTGCTGGTCTTTCTCCATCACCCTCTCTCTACTGTGTTGAGAAAGGGCCCTTCCACTGTACCAGTCAACCATCTAGTGTAGGTTGACTTCTCAAGCATCTCCTCAAATCTTGCCTCCATCCACCAGTGCTGGGGTCACAGGTATGAGCAGTCAAGTCTGGCTTTTATGTGAATACTGGGGATTCAAACTCAGGTCCTTAAGCTTTCATATATGGTAAGCAGTTTTATCCACTGATAATTTGTGATGCAATACATAGTAACTAATATATTTTATATCAGCATGAAAGTGAAAACTGGAAAGAAGAAAATGCAGAGAAATGCTTTATTTTTGTATACAGAAGACAAAAATTTAACTTTAATTAAAAAAATTAAAAGTTCTTTAACATGTATTTGGATCTTAGAAAAACTAAATGCAAAATCTATTGAACAGACTTTGGCCTGACTGTGGGTCAACTGAAATTGAAACACTGTGGGTGGAAATGCAAAATAGAAAGAGCTTGGTGATTCTTCACAAAGGTAAATATTTAACTACTCTATGTACTGGCAATTCTGCCCCTATCAATTTACTCAAGAGAAATTAAATGTCTCTTTACAAAAATACATGGACAGAAGTTGTTTGTAGGATCTTTATCAGTGATAGACAAAAGCTAACAACATCCAAAATGCCTATCAACATGAACAGGCACCTTTGATTTTATCCATAGGAAGGAAAGGTACCTAGGGATCCACAGGAATCCAAGGGAGAGCAAAACAGAAATTGCAACTCCAAAGACCTTCAGAGAACACCAGGCTAGGATAAAAGGCACCAACCACAAGACTTTACTCTTAAATCCATGTAAAACTTAACTGTAGTGTAAAATACCCCTGCACCAGTATTACTTGCATTGAAGGGAGGTTGGCTAGGCCTTAAAGAAATTTCTGGGGATTTGGTCATAATCTATTTTGCAATGTAGTGTGCATTGTAAAAAATGTATATTTGTCAAAAATTATTCAGTTGTATCATTTGAGATCGTAATAATGTCTTCAAATTATATATTCATTGATCTACAAAATCTAGTAATAACATATTCAGACAAATGCAAATTAAAGTTACAATGAGATACTCTATGAGACACACCTCCAAGCATAGCCAAATTAGAAAGATTTATGATACCAAGTACAGGCAGTGATATGGGAAACTGAGAAGCCTCCTGAATTACTGGTAGGAAGTGAAATACTTTGACTGTTTCTTCTAGAGCTAAGCACACACCCTACCCATGACCCAATAATCCAGATATTTATTTGAGAGAAATGAAAATACAGACCCACATTAAGATTCATGTGGCTCTTCTGAAGTTTTTTTTTTTTTTTTGAATTGACAAAACTGTTTATTAACAGGAGAATGAGTGATTCCATTTGTCATGTGTATACATTGGCATAACAATCAGTAGCCCAAAGACTAAGGGTTGATAAATGTGGTAACAGAGGTAAATCCCCAAAGCACCACTCAAAGTGATGGTTATTCAAAGCTGAGCTGCAGATGACTCCGTGCATCAGGAAGCCTGAGCTCTTAGGTCAGGAAGCAAGATCATTGGTATCAGTAGTAGGTTAGCATTGGGGAGGAGCTGGCAATGAAAGAACTCAGGGAACGCTCTTGAATGATAAACATGCTCTACATTCATACTCTCCCATCTACTGTTGAATAGATTCAACGAAACTTGATGGATTCAGAAAAGAAATTTCTAGTGTAGCTATGCCATTCCTCAATTATTAGATTAAATAATTCTAACTATTAAGCATCTGTTCCATTTCTTCTGATGTGACAGGTATATGTAGTTTGTATCCATGTGGAGATGAGTTCCACAATGTCATGGATAACAACTGTGGATGCTCAAGTTCCTCATGTAAAAGTGTTTGCATAGTATCTACACAATGTCCTTCTTTTACCTCAAACAACCTCTAGATGACCAAATACACCTCATATAGTATAAGCGCTTTGTAAATAGTTATCATGTTATGTTGTATAGGGAGTAACAACAGGAAAATGTCCATATATGTTAAGCATGGATTCATATTGTTTTTCAAACATTTTCTATCTGTAGTTACAGATCTAACTAATTGGTTGGATAGATGCTGAAGGCTAACTATGATCACACTGCTTAGAACAGAGGTTCTCAACCTATGGGTCACAGCCCCTTTGGGGTTTGTAAATCAGATACCTTGCATATGTGATATTTTTATTACAATTCATAGCAGTAGCAAAATTACAGTTTTAAAGTAATAGTTTTATGATTGGGAAGGTCACAGCATTAGAAAGGTTGAGAACCACTGGGCTAGAATAGATTACTACAGAAGTTCAAGGTGTGAGGAGGAGAAAGGGATAAATCTTAAAGCTGTAGGTCCTCCATGCCTGGGTTTGATGATTGATGCCTGTAATCCTAACACTTTGGAAGCTGAGGCAGAGGATTGTGAATTTGAGATCATCATGAACTACCCAGTGAGTTATCTGACTCAAAGTCAGCAGAAACCATAAGAAAGTTAGATAAATTGCCTGGCATAGCCTTGGGCCACCAAGATCTCTGAGCAGCACTATATTCTTGTCAACTTTGGAAAGCACATATATCAGCATGCCAGTGTTGTATGTGTTATGGTTAGAAACCAATGGCGTCACTATCAGCCAGGAATTTACTGTCTTAGGAAGCAGACAAGTTCATCACTCTTGTAATGAAAAGGAGGCTGAGAAGCAACATTGCCTATCTATTCTTGTGCTTTAGATGGTGCCAGGATGCTTTGATACATGCCATGAATACAAATTCCTTTGAAGAACAATTTAACAGAGAAAACTGAAATGCATCAAAGATGAAAACGAGAACTAGAGATTTACTAAGGCAAAAATAATTGCTTGCAATTTTCAAGATCAATAGCAAAGGGAAATTCTTTTTCCCTTTTGCTCTCCTGCAATGTCTTGAACTAGGACACCTGGTAAAGGGGAGATAGACACTGGCAGGATTTCAAGATGAGGTGAACTCATTTTGAGTACATGACTGGTAAGCTGAGAGGCAGGAGGGATATGCCTTTTGGGGTTAACGGTGCCTCAGTGGAGGCTGAGAGTGAGCCTTAGGATTTCAAGTAGGTTATATTTTTATGGGGAATGACAGATGAGGAAATGAGTATGGCCAATGGCCTATAAGTGTCCGTGGTACTTGACAAATAAGTAAGGTGACATTCAGATGTGGGCAACTTTTGTGTGGTGAGCTCAGGTCCTGGACTAGAATGGCCTGAGGTAGAGTCAAGGTACTCTTTAGCTGTGTGGCTTATGGCCCAGGCTCTAGAATCTCACTGTTAATTTTTAGCCTGGAAAATCTGTGGTAATAAGAGAAACAATTAGTTTATGGAATGTTATGGAGATTAAAACTTAGAGTTCTTATATAGTTCCTAGCCCTTAGACTGTATAATGTTTGGCATATTGTTCATGTAAAGTGAATGAGATTTAGAGTCACAAGATCAGCCAACTGTTTCTGATTGCCCCCGGGATCATTTTTATTATGAAGAGTCTGTGTGTGCAGGCAAAGTGGAGACCCAGGTAAAATGATGGCTGCCTCAATATTCATGAGGAAGATTGGTCTGTAATTCTCTTTCTTTGTCACATCTTTGGGTGGTTTGGATATCAGGGTGAGTGTAGCCTCATAAAAAGAGTTTGACAGTGTTCTTTCAGTTTCTATTGTATGGAACAATTTGAGGAGTATTGGTGTAGTTCTCTGAAATTCTGGTAGAATTCGGTGCTGAAACCATCTGGCCCCTGCTAAGGAGTCTTTTAATAACAGAGATCGTCTGGCCGGTTAGCTCAGTTGGTTAGAGCGTGGTGCTAATAACAGAGATCAATAGCTAAGCACTGGGTCGAGGTGATCTGGTCCAGCTGAAGAGAGGGAGGAGAGAGTATATGAGCAAAGGGATCAGGATCATGAGGAGGAGGCTCACAGAGATGACTGACCTGAGCGATTGGGAGCTCCCTGACTCTGAAATGACAGCTGATGAGCCTTCATGGTAAGGAATTAAGCCATCCAAATGTAGATGGCAGTTGAAAGATGTGGGTAGTTTGTGGAGCCTCTTACAGTAGAAACAGAGTTTATTCCTGGTGCATGAACTGACATCTTGGAGCCCATTCCTTACAGAGAAACACTTTACTCAGCCTTGATACTTGGGGAAACTTCAACTGGATATGCCAGACAGAACTGACTCACCTTGGGATTCCATACCCTAGTTGGGGAATGGCTGGGGGAGGGGAGGGGAAAACTGGTGGGAATAGGAAAAAAACTTTTTAAATAAAAAAATGAAGACAATTGAAAAAAAAAAAGGATGGCTGTCATACCCTTAAGTTCTGTTTCTACCATCGACTAAATGATCTTGGACAAATTTCTACGGTTCGGACCTCAGTTTCTTATCTGTAAAATGGAAATGTTGATTTAAAATGAAATTGTGTCTAGAAAGAATCTTCATACATTGGAAGTCACTCTTAGATGTTATTGATCTCAACAGTTCAATCGTCACTATCTCAGAGACTCATACTTTCTTTTCTTCTTGGCTTGTTCATTTTCTTTTTTTTTTTCTGGAATGGCCTATTATTTCTCCATCATTTTTTTTTTTTTTTTGCTGTTTATGACCAGTCCTGCCTATCTCCTGAGTTCCTTCCTTTAGTTATTTTCTTCTCTTATTCCACCACTTTCTTAAGAACATTTAATACTCAAGGGAGAAGATTTTGTAACTAATATCGGACTTAAAGGGTCTTTGCTTTAGGAGCACAAAATTTACATTTGAGTTTCAAATATGTATATGGTGGAAAATGGGTTTACATCGTTCCGCTGAAATCACTTTCACACCATTTGCTTTCATGTTTCTTTGGTGACAGAAAATTCAATGACTTTAGAATTCTCTACCTTCCTTTCAGTAATATTCTTACATGAATTTTCAGTTTCCACATGATGTGGGATGTCTTTCTGTACACTGTGAATTGTCACTGGACAGTAAAAAAATTGTTTTGGCCTATGGCAATCCAATTTACAGGCATAAAGGAAATTCAAGCTGAGATAAAGGGAAAGAAGGGCGGAGTCAGAGAGAGATACTGTGAGTTGCTGAGAGAGATACTGTGAGTTGCTGAGACAGCAAGATGTAAAGGAATTCAGGTAAGCCATGAGCCATGTGGCAAGACATAGATTAATAGAAATGGGTTAAGATGTGAGAGCTAGCTAGCAATAAGCTCAAGCCATAGGCCAAACAGCACATAATTAATATAAGCCTTTATGTGATTATTTGGGACTGCTGGTATGGATCTTGGGGCTAGTCTGGGCTAGAAACTTCTTACTACATCCACAACCAAGGGACCCCTTGTATCTGTGTCACTTTCCATGAATATTATGCAAACTGCAAACTGGATAAAAGTATGCCTGCCTAGGGTTGGCAAAGTTACTTGGTTAGTCAGTCACTTATCTGAAGTCAGGGCAACCAGGCTTTGCTTCTATTTCTCCTTGAACACCTGTGGATGTAGAAAATGTAATGGACCACCTAGAATTTTCTTGCCAGCACTAATTATTCATAGGGACAGCCTATTACTTAATTATAGTCCTTCCAGACTTCTTGCAAGTAACGATTATTTTTAATGAGATACTCATTACAGTTAGTGACTCCAAGCTCATAGCCAAATGTTTTTGCTTTTTTATTCTTACATTTCAAATATTTTCCTCCAGTAATCTGTGTGTATAATATATAGAGTGCACTAACAACTTTATAATTACTGCTCCAAACCCATTAAAAACAAAACTTAGTCATGCTTCTGACACCAGAATATAGTTTAATTATAAAGAACAGTGGTCAGGAATATTCCAAGAGCATGGAAGTCACTAGAAAATTTTCTTTGTGTTATGAAACCATGATATTGGCCATAAAATAATACAATCAAGGCATTCTTGAACTTCAAGCTTACCTTTGCTGAGGCATTATTGAACTGTCTGTTCCAATAAACAGCTTAAAAACAGCACACCTGTCAGGGATTTGGGTCCCAAGCAATATGAACCTACTCTTCCATATTAATATATGAAATGAATGAACGAATAATAATAATAAATGAAATATATGCAATAGAGCACACTGTTAATAAGAATAACTAGTATTTGCCATGCACTCTAAAAATGCTGGAGGCTTCAATTTGAGTTATTCAACCTAGACCCATATTCCTAACATCAAACATACACATTGGTTGAGGATCCTAATGCTGTGGCTTCTGACTTTGACTCTGAAATGCTGTATCTTGCATTTTTTTTGTCTTCACTATTTACAGACATTGCTAATAGATATTTAAGCTGCTGCTTCAGGTTCTTTTAAACTGTTATTGATATTCCTATTTTTTTAATGCAGTACATCTTTGTCCAGAGATTTTCATCAGCAAGAAAGAGTAGGTAGGTAGTCTATTAAGAATCAACTTGGTTACCATAACAACTCTAATATGGTGTTTAAAATTGCACATGGATCAAAGAGAAATTAACCATATGTCTACAGTGACATCCTGGAAAAAGTAGTATGAGAGGTTTATTTTTTTAAAAAAGTGAGGGAAATCTCATTGAATTGAATGAAAATGAAAAAGTTATGAAGAGATCAAAAAAGAGGGAAGATGTTTCTAAAGCTCTTTTACACAGTTTTATTTATGTGTATTCTCAAGGCATGCGATTGGCTGGGCAATAGTCATAGATTTTGGTGTGAAGAGATCCAGTATAAAATGCGAGAATTCACAAGAGGAATGTTAGGAGACAAACACAGTTGAGCAGACTGATGGCCAAATTACAAATGCAAGAATCAAGGCACGTGGGGCTTAGAGTACCAAATTTCTAAGATATAGCCAATAATATTGAAGGTAAAGATTTGGGTTATTATTTATAAAAGCTGAAAATGTCTTGATTAAACTTTAAATATTGTTAAAAAACACTCTGTCATTTTCTTCTGAATATTTGTTTATCCAAGAAGCTTCATGAAGTGCTGATTGTTTTTGGTGCTGGGAATCAAGTTCTCATGCATGCCAGAGAAACATTCTAAAGAGCTATCTGGTCCAAGTTCTTCACTGTTCTAGTCCCAGAGTTATGTGCAGGCCCTGACTGATACATTCTCTAAATCTACCATAGGCTTGTTTTGCTGGATGCCCCAGATCATGTTATTCTCAACAGCAGACTTCCATGCACCCAGGAAAGGAGGCATGGCCCTCTGAAACAGCAGCATCCAACTGAAAAAACAGAGTTGAATCTTTCTGAATGTATGAGGATTATTCTTTAATTTCTAACAATGAAGAGGAGGATAACCACACCACTGAAGGACAGGGCAGGCGAGTTCACTTCCATTTTCTGCCTTTTACTAGAACAATCCAGTACAAATGATGCCTGCTACCACCTCTCCAGAAAGTGACTTGCGTACATTCCAACCGCTGGCTACACAATCAATCCTTTCTGTTGGCCAAAAGGCCTTAGATTCATGCTGGCTTTTGCGTAGTGCATTCAGCGTCGTGCTGGCCCACTCCCCATGCCCTTGCACCCACACAAAGAAACAAAGACAAGCGGAGCAAGACTAGTTAATGCTCAGACAGTTACAAAAGAATCCAGTTCCCAGGCTTTGGGGCTGCGGATCTGGCCATGTTCAGTCCTAGCTCTGCACATGTGCAGTATTTTTTATAGACAATAATAACCCAACAGTAAATAAATATAAATTCTTTGAATGAGATGGAGGAATGTAATGCTTATAGTATAAAGAAATTATTGAATGATTTTAAGTCTTAAACCATAACTAAGAGTAAAGGTTGTGAAAGCAGACAACTTATCTTTTGTCACTTATATTCTATGTAATTACTTACTAATCTTAAACATTATTCATTGTCCAATTCCTATCTATGCACATGTCTAGTTATGATTATGCATCATATAACTCATTAGAAAACTGGGTCATTCTAAAGCGCTGAAGTATTTTTACCAAAAATCAAATCAAATCCAGGTACATTTACTAAGTGGGACATCTTCTTTGGAAGTAAAAATTCTCAAATATGTTAGTAGCACTTTGTTAGTTTTTAATTTTCTATTTTAAGTTAGAATTTTGTCTTTGATACATTAGCATGACAATGTGACCAAAGCTGGGTACATAATTTTCAGCTTTTAGTATAAAATAAAACTGCAAGACTTCTTGTCCAAATATTACTGAGTTCAATAATGGTGATAGCAGAGCATGGAATGAAATTTGAACACTCTGGGTATATGACCTTGTGCATGGATCCAGGTTATACACCCACAAATCAGTCCTGAATGTGACTCCTAGAAATTCTAAACATGCTGTCTCTAATCTTTTTTACACACAGTGAATGTTTCCCCACAGGTCCACGTGATAATGGCTTGATTCCTCTGTATGGCATGATTCAGATGTACTGTGGACTTTTAGGAGAAAATGTCTTCAGTTGTTGGAAATATGCTTCTAATGGGATAGTGACATCCCACCCCCTCATTGTGTTTCTTGCTTCCTGCAGATGAGGCAAACAGTTTCCTCTTCATTATTTATCTCATCCTATTCCTACCAGAGGACTAAAAACAATGGATCTCCTGCATTATGACTGGAAAAAAAATAAACAAAAAAAATTTGTGGTCCAACCTTTTCTCTATATAAGCTGATTGTCTCTAGTATTTTGTTATAGTGACAAAAGCAAGCCAAACAAGCATGCACAGAGGGTAAATTATCCCTTTGTGGTTAATATATAGCAGTGAGATGTGAGACTTGTACAGAAGGCTAGGAACATGGACTCTGATCTTAGGCATTCATAGATCTCATTGGAGGTCTATGCCAAAAAACACAGAGAATTTAAGAAATGAATTAACACTGTGTTGACATTGGGATGAAATATAATGCCTTGTCCTACACATTTCAAGGTGAGTTTATATGTAGTATTGATATAGTATAATAGAACCAATGTGTAATTAGAAGATCTTAGGGTCTTTTGTAAGGAAGTTTAGAAATGTAATTTTAACAGTTTTCAACATGTGATCATGACCTTTTTTGGGGGCATGTCAAATGACCCTTTCGTAAGTGTCTCATATCAGCTATTCTGCATATCAGATACATAACAGTAGCCAAATTACAGTTATAAAGTTGCAATAAAATAACTTTATGATTAGGGTCACTACAACATGAAGAACTGTATTAAAGGGTCACATCATCAGGAAGGCTGAGGAACACTGTATTATTTCTTATTGGAATGTCCTTTGCAGAAGGAAAAAATGAACTAAAGCAACCTATTAGTTATGAGCATGCTAGATTTTTATAAATAAGTGATAAAATTTTTGAGAGAAAGTACTTAAGTGGTATAAGCATTATGGAGTTGGAATCTCTAGTTGATTCCTACTTTGAATTTGTATACTCAGGTACGGTCCCAAATGTGCAGACAGCTGTCGCCAATCTAATCAATGAGGCTCTGGGGGGTCTCAGTAGCATCTGTTTCTGTTTCCAGGTGGATATATTTCCTCATTCTGACTTACCACAAGGTCGGGCGTTTGCTCCACTTTGAAATAATTTAATTTTTGGCAAAGCAAATATTCTGGCTTAACTGCCTTGAAAAAGTTCAGTTTAAACTGAGAATTTCCTACTCGTTCCATGTAAATAAGATTTTTGATGTGATATGAACAATCTTTGAAAACAGGACAATGAAATCCTTGCTTTAGCTTTTAAGGAAAAAATGTTCTATTTAATACAAAGGGGATAATAAATAATTTATAATTTGTATACATTTTGCTTTGGGAAATTGTATGTTGCTTCCTGATATCCTTCTCATGTATTTTACCTTTTTATGTTTGTGCAATAATCCTTATAAGGATATTTTTCAGTATACTGAGGTTTTAATTTTCACAAGCACTCACGAGAAGTGCAGCAATGTCACTAAACTTTTCTCCTTAACTCTTCTAAGTATATAAAAGTCTTTCTACACAAAATACAGAATTCACTGATAATCACTTTTAAAGAGAACCCAGTGTTTTGATGCCATTTTAATTAAAATAAATTGCTGCTAAAGGCAGCCTTTCTCAGTCAGTTTGGGTCAAGCGGACTGCAATGGAAATTCTCTAAACTCAAAATTCCCTTTGATTGACATCATCCCTAAAATATACCAAGAAGTTCCCAAGTATCAGAATATTTTCCATGCACATGTCCTAAGACACTATATTGTGTTTCTGTGTGTTATGCTCCCCAAGGAAGAGTATAACAGAGGAAACAGCACAGAGCAGGAGACATACCATGACGTTTAAGTCTTATCCAGTCATATGATCTTTGGCAAATGACAGCCTCCCCATTTTCCCCCTCAGCAACATTATTCTGATAGAGTTTTTGCTCAGACAACGTTGGCAAGGATGAAATGGACAGGAGTTATTTAATTTAGTCTCTGTAGGTGCAGATGGAGCTGAGTTCCTTTTTCCCATAGTTTCACATTTGTTTCCTAGGCCATTATTTCAGAAAAACAAGTAGCTGACTCTACTTAAACCGGGCATCATTAAATGCATTTTTTTTTTAAAGAAAGATTTTTAAAAAATAGGTGTATATGTATTGGTTTGTGTGTGGGTTTGTGCATGTGAATGTAGGTACCCATGGAAGTCAGAGAACGGTGTCCGATCCCCTGGGGCTGGAGTTACAGGCAGTCGTGAGCTGCCTGATATGGTGCTAGGAATCGAACTTGGGTCTTCTACAAAAGGAGTCCATTCTTAACTGTGGGGCATCTTTCTGGTCCCAACTAAATATTTTTTTAATATAAAAACAAGTTACCTGGGTAGTGTAGGAATATCGATAGCAAAGCCAGGCAGCCTAACTTGATTAGCTTTGAACAGTTGTTTTACCTTCCAACTCTATCTACCTAGTTGATGTGGGATGTCTTTCTGTATGCTGTGAATATCATTCACTAATAAAGGGACTGTTTGGGCCTATGCTAGGGCATCTTAGAAGGAGGCAGAAAATCTGAGCATAGATAAAGGGGAAAGAGGACAGAGTCAAATGAGATGTGATCTAGCCACCCAAGAAACAAGATGTAAAGAAATAGGTAAGGCACGAGCAGGGAAGATTAATGGAAATGGATTGGGTTAGAATGCAAGAGCTAGATAGCAATATGCCTGAGCCATAGGCCAAGCAGCATGTAATTAATGTAAGTGTCTGAGTCATCTTTTGGGGGCTAACAAACAGTGGGGCAGCAGGTGGGTCTGGACTGAGGGATTAGGCTGGACTAGAAACCTCTACAACACCTAGTCAGTAGGGACTATAACATCACCACCATAGAGAGTTGCTATGTGAATGGAGCCAATGCATGGCTTCCCTATGTGAAGAGCCATAAGCCCAAGCTACAATTGTTATAGTCTCATCATCAGACCTGTTTGAATTCATTGTGAAAGAAGAGCTGAGAACAAAACATGAGTTATATTTTCTTGTTGGAGGAGTCCTTCAAAATACATTCAACATATCTCTGCCCAAGATACACACACACTATTAATTTCTGATGTGATAAAAATCTAGGGTCAAAGCAACAGTTATGTTTTCCAGGTGTCTACATGGATCATTTGCTCAGCTTTTATATTGAAATCAATAAGGGCCTAGATCAAAAATGTTCCTTAAAGATCCCTTCAAGAATCCAAACATTCTGTATTTTTTTAGAACTGTCCAATTTTACTTGAAGTGTACAAAGAAGTTCTTGCCTTATTTCCCACATAATGTCTGTTGCTGACTCAGGGCACAAAAAAGAACAAATTGTGTAATTTGAGTTGAGAGCAATCATTTTTGCAGTTGTTCTTTTTAAAAAGAAAGAAAGAGAAAAAAAACCCACAGAAAGAGCCAAAACTTGCTTAGAGATCTGTGTGCTCTGCTTCCATTGACGTCACTTGGAAGTTGTGTGGGCAGTAATTGGCTGACTTCCTCCAGCGTGTCTTTTGAAAGCTGAACATATTGAAAAGAAAAGGCACCCTTTTAATCTCCAGTGACAGTAGAGAGAAAAGTCCCACAAACAGCTCTCCTGTTTGTATCCACACACCTCTCTGAGCCCCGTGCCTGTGCAGTGAGTGAATTTTCTTAGTGTCCAGCGAGGGGAGGGGTGGCCTCCTTATCTGAAATGGAGTGTGTGGTGTCCAAATGGAAATTCCTGATCAGATATGGAAACTGAAACTCAGAGAGTTGCAGAACTATTCGCACGGTCAGTAAGGGCCCCAAACCAGAGTGGAATCCAGACATTCTGCATTCTAGCTCCTTGTAAAGTTCAGAACAATGAGCTATGTGACAGATGACGTTCCTGTATGCTTCTTACAGACCCCAAGCACTAAAAAGCATATTCATGAAAGCCAGGAGCTTTGTCTACTGCAGATATTACCAATAGCTGCAGAAACAAGCTAATAGAGTCTGTTGACTGAAATTATGGAGTCAATTGCATGAACACAAAATGCTTCCCCTCCCCCCACACAAGCACATATAGTGCTACAGATTATCCACGTGACACCACTACTGGGGACCTTCATAGTTCTCTCTAAGGATACTTCTTGGAGGTAAGAAGGTAGTGCCTCAACTGACTTTCAGATTTTTTTCTTGTAAAGATCTGGTCTCTGCTCATTAACTCATTCATAAAAGTCTATATTAAATGTCTATTTGGGGGCCTGGGAAAATAGATCCCTTGGCAACAGTCACCGATCTCATAGACTTATGGAAATGCATACATATTATTCACCTGAATATGGATTTGTGCATATTATTATCCAACTAGCCATGTATAGTTAAAGCTATGAAGAGCCATGCACTGAGCAACTGAGCAGAGGTTTTCCTTCTCTGCCTGGATCTCTGGTGTTTCTTCCTGAAAATGTCACCCCTCTGTGGTCTGCCAGCTGAGAAAGCCTGGGAGTGGCTGCTACTTCAATTTCTCTCATAAATATCTGTGATGGTCAAATTCCTGGCACTTCTTTAAGTGGGAGTCCAAGGCGTTTCTTTCCTGGCTCTGGCTATCAGAGCTGTATAACCTGTCATCACACATCCTCAGAAATAAAGGGCTTTTTATAAAGGCAAGTGACGTTTAAACTTGTGTGTCAAAAATCTAGATATTGAGAAGAAAAGAGATTTCATCAATCAAGCCTAACTAGTGATGTGGGTAGGGAGAAACTATAAGCCATCAATCCTAAAATAACTAAGGAAGTCTGAGGTGAAGCAATTGGAAAGAGTGGGTATGGCAGGGCAGCCTATGCATGAGGATTTTGGAAAGGATTTCAGAATAAGGGAGTCAACCTAGTTATATACTCAAGAATAACATTAGGACTAAAACCAAAACAAAATGGCATTTAAGATTTGGGCTACTGAGATAAGTAGCAATTACATACGTCTCCTACCTAATAGAAGCAGATACATGAAGAGAATGGGAAACAGCAAGATAAGAAACAAGAATAATAAGCTAAATTTAAAAGTCCCTGGATGGAATAGGATCCTATTGTATTGAAAGAAATATTGTGTGGTGGGAACCCCCGAATTCCATCCAAAAGCCTGAAGATCAAAATTAATGCAATAGAAAGTTTCACCAGGGATGTAGAAAAATGTAAGAAAGCCATGAAGACGGTCACTAAAACCACCAAGAAAAGTGAAGAGGGATCAAAAGCGAGCACAGTAGAGACATGAGTGGAATATTAAAGGCAACCTAAAGTTTATTGATGCTCCTCCAAAAGGAATGCTTAAGGAGATGATCAACACATAGCAAAAGAATGCTTGTGTGTGTGCATGTGTGTGTGTGCATATGGTAAAATACATCCATATATAGGTTTTAATTTTAGCACTTATGAGGCAGAGGCAGGTAGGTCTGTGGGTCTGAGGCCAGTCTGGTCTATATAGCAAATTCTAGCTATATAGCTGTAGCCAGGCAGAGCTATATAGTGAGATCCTGTCTAAACAAAAATGCCCATTATACTTCAATCAAACATGCTTATTACACTCAAGAAATTAAGTTCTAAGGATTTAAAAAATGAGTGTGCTAGCAAAATATTCTGGTGGGGACTTCATTAACAGATGAAGAAAATTATACAGATACATATCTGCCTATTATCTATCATCTATCATATCTATCTTTTTATCTATCTACCTATGCCTATCTATCATCTATCTATCTATCTATCTATCTATCTATCTATCTATCTATCAATTTATCTATCATCTATCTTCTATCTACCTACTTATCTATATCTCTTCTATTTCTATCTCTATCTATCATCTATCTATCTATCTATCTTCTATCTACCTACCTATCTCTATCTATCATCTATCTATTTGTCTTTATATATAACTCAGAGGCAAATTCATATATAATTCAGGCAGCAAGGGAATTGTGGTTCTTTGGAAGTATGTGGAGGTCCCTATTAGATTGTACAAGGTTAGATGCCATGAAGATAGACAAGTGAGCTAGACTGCTTCAGTTTGATTCTGAACTACACCAGCGTTTTTCATCGTTAGCTAATTTTTTCCAACCTGTGTCTTTTTGCCTGTAGAAGGTGGAGAGCAGTGAAATGCACATTGCAGTAGAATCATATGGCAGATGTGTTATAAAGATTGCAGCAAATATATACTTTAATACTTAACAAATACCCAACAATGCTTGACCAGGTCAAACAGGAACAGGTGTTCTGTAGTTGGTAACAGTTGTGGAGGTGAGCACCAGGGTTCTAACAGAACCTAACAGAATACTCAGAGCAATGGCTCTCAGCCTTTCTAATGCAGCAACCTTCTAATGCAGTTCATGGTGTGGTGATGGTGAGCCCCCCCACCAAAAGAATTTTGGTTGCTATTTCATAATTGTAATTTTGCTATTGGTGAAAATCATGATATAAATATCTGCTATGCAATATATTTGGTATGTGACTGGGGTTGTGACCCACAGGTTGAGAACCACTGGCTTAGGCTCCTAGGGAACAATGACTTGGAATTTTTCCTCTAGGGTCCAAGGGGACCTTTTCTTTTCCTGTCAGAAACCCAGTGAGTAGGTGCACCCATAGCTGTATGAATAGTTGCTTGAGAATCAAAGTTTGTGCATGTTTGCTCTACTGAGGGGCCCAATTCTTCCTGCCTCTCTCACGTTCACAGCATTTGAGTTCATCTACAGAAAGGGGAATCCTCCCCACACTTTATCATTTGTCAGTTGTTTATCACGTTCTAGCCCTAACCCCTCTAGAAATGGCTATGGATATAACAGTCCAGCTTCCTTATAAATCACGCTGAGTTTGAAGCTAGTCACATGAAAAATAGACCAGATGAAGAAAAGGATCCTTGAAAAGGGTGAGCCATTTCAAGATGTGGCTCATGGAAAATAAGCTTGCTGTGGAGGAGGGGTGTGAGATGATGGGCAACTTGGGGCAGCTTCAGGAGACTCTGAGACCCTGAAGGTAATGGAGTGAGTGAGTACTGTTTAAAGAGAAACACCATGTTCAATTCTATGTCTTTTAAGCCCAAATCATCCTTGTGCTCTTTTTCCTTTTCTACCTTTTTCCCTTAGCTCCTCCAAAAATGCTAAAGCTAATGGTCCAGCAAGCCCTGTCAGTATGCAACAGGCGCCTTTATTTACAAGTATAGAAAGCTCTGCTTGGTCTTAATGTTCTAAGTGTTCATATGAAGCCTGATTTCCATTCCCAGGTTACAGTGTGTCTATTTGGTAGTGAATCTTTCCAAAATGTTCCTGCCCATAATAGTTCTGGCACATCTTGAAATCATATTTAATTCTGATCTTTGTTGATATTTTATGGGCAGACCAGCGGTGAGCTTACACTGGATAAAGGACCTTTTTTTGTGTGTGAGGGATATAGCATTGAGAAGAAACATAGTCATCTATTGAATTATTCATAGGCTCAGCCATGTAGACATTTATCAGAGATAAGTCTGAGCACTAAGACTCCTTTGAATGTACAACTAGATTCCTGCTCTAACTTATCATTAGCAATTCATCCAGGGTACCAATAACAACTGTGAGCTCACCTCCTTGGGCATGATTAAACAATGGTTTTGAATGAGGAATCATCAATTTCCACTGCTCACCGATATTGCAAGTGGGTCTCTAGTAATTTATGGTTCTCTTTGTGAATGATATGAAGTTCTTTCAAGCGTGTCTCTAATGGTGGAGCGTGACTTTTATGTCTGAGTCAAAACCAAAGAAACCTTACCTAGATGTTTTTCTTTCTCCCATCAATGTCTTAGACAGAATTAGTCTGCTTACATGTAATTCTAATGGGAATTCATTAATAAATTCATATAGTAACCACCTCTCAGGTTCTTTCACTATTCAATAAAAAGCCACTCAATCAAATTAGCCAGAGGTAAAGTGAACTGTGATACTTTTGTGTGACAACATTTTTCTTAGCAAAAAAAAAAAAAAAAATTCTAAAATTAATTTTGCAAGCTGGATTGAAATTTTATTTCACCAAGTAGAAATTGTGATTGAACCCACCTGGGTAAATATGTGTCCATATTTGGCAGAACTGACCTTGTAATAATGTGTCCAAATATTTCATTTTCCATTAAAATGACATGTCCAAGAAGTACCGTCCATTTCAACATAGCTGGGTGAAAAGCTAAACACAGCCTCTTTGGATGGGTGACTTGGGTAGCACTCCTGGAACCCTCTTTGGATGGGTGACTTGGGTAGCACTCCTGGAACCCTCTTTGGATGGGTGACCTGGGTAGCACTCCTGGAACCCTCTTTGGATGGGTGACTTGGGTAGCACTCCTGGAACCCTCTTTGGAT
>PVIH01002548.1:0-92746 GCA_004025045.1 Sigmodon hispidus
AATGACCAGATGTGTTGGGAGGGGGAAGAGACCTTGAATAAGGATATATAGGGAAAGCTGAACACAAAGAAAATATATGTGTAGCAATCTTATTTGTGTTTCTACCCTTGATAAGCCATGCTTATGATTCTTATCCTCTGTATAGTTATTGTTAACTCTTCTGCATTTTAAATTCTTTTTACTGTTTTTTTTTTTTTTATAAATACAAAAAAAAAAAAAAAAAAAAAAAAAAAAAAAAAAAAAAAAAAAAAAAAAAAAAAAAAAAAATAAAATAAAAAAAAAAAAAGAAACCTAGAAAACAGTTCATATTAAAATGTAGTCCAAAAGTGTCCTCATCAACATCTAACATTCTCCTTTAAACACAATGATATATTTCAGATATTCTAAACATGTTACTGTTTTTAGACAAGACCTCCAGAGTCAAATTTTACTCTTAATTTTAACAAGTAAATATGTGATGTGGGGATACACAAATGTATTGAGAGAAATTTGCACCTTAGCTAGAATTGATTCTTAGCTGGAAGTAACAGACACAGGACCTATGTAGCTGTCTGTAGTCAGCAGAAGCAAGACTGAGAATAACCATTGGTTTCCCTCACAGGAGGGCTGAAGTGAATAACATTTCACATTAAGGAAAGCAGAATAAAGTGGCACTAGATGATAAAACATCCTCAGTAAGGTCTGCACTCTTCCATGGTTACTTTCCTGGGTGTGGTAGTTCAGAGATGTGGAATTACAGGATGCAGAGTGCATCCTGGGGTGTGGTCACTCTATTTTCATCACATTGATCTGACCTGTGTGAAGAGGGATGAAAAAGTGGATGATCTAACAAAACAGCCGAAGTGGGACTTGTGGGACTTACTGACTCTCTCTCTCTCTTTGAAAGGCTCTTCAGGCTTCCTCATCCTCTCGGTTGCAGAATCACCTTACACCTAGTTTCTTCACACATTCTGCTTACGACTGCACTCTGAAACCTCTGTTCTGCATACGCTAGTGTTTCTGATTCTTCTGTGCCTTTATTGTATTTCCATCTATTTCTTTTGTTCTTTCTCTCTGACCGTTCATGTGGATTCCGTGGCGTGCACATCTCCCCTGTCTTCTCGTCTCTTTTATCTTGCAGCTAGTCAACTTGACATTTAATGGTGTTCATTTAATTTAGCACCAGGAGTTTAATTTTATTTAATTGTCAGTTTTCTTACATTGTGGTTCTTAAGCACATTTACCTCCATCTTAGTCTTCTGTCTTTTCCATATGCAATCCTGGGCCTCAAGCATCAAAACATGTTAAACATGCTGCTTTGGAGTGTACCGATATCTGCCTCAACTATTCAGTTCCATATTAGCTCTTTAGCATCTCTTTATGTTGATGTTGAGTTCCCTAAAATTCTTGAGAGATTTTTATCTGTCACTGGGGAAGATTTCCTTCTCCTGTGTGGTGTTCAGTGGCATGATATGAAGAAGCTGTATTCATGATGTTCCTCCCTGGTCACCCTGAAGTTGCAGTCCAGATACTCACAATGATGGCTCTACCTGCATAGCATTGGATGCCTGCATGTGGTCGGCATCCTTGCTTAGAGGTTCTAAGTGTGATTCCTCAATTACAGTGACTGTTTATCTTAATCATTGCTTCCTATGTGTCTAAATTTAGAGCATTTTAGAGGAAGTATAGGTTTTCCCAGCAGTTTTTCAGTTCCTGTGTGAGGATGTGGATTCTCTGTTGAGTGGGCTATTCTCTGCTATCTTTCAGAAATTACCTTTACCCTCCTTGTTTTATTCTCAAACCATGTATCCTTCTAGTCATTTCTAAGGTTCTGTGTATGGGACAAGAGTCAGTCAGTCATGTGTGTTCACCTTCTCCCAGGCTAGGTTTCTTACTAGAAAGGATCCTATGGTCTTCATGACGTAACACAAAGTACAGGATCCTCAGATTTACAATCCCAATAAACAATGAATAATTATGTTAGCATAAAGCTGACTTATGTTTATGCTAAGTAAATCTCTCTAAAATTTACATTCAACCCCCAAAAGCTCTTGTTTATCGGAAATTTAAATCCCATTGCAAATCTTGAATTCCTATTTGCTGTGAATCTGGCAACCATGACCAGATGTGGAACAGATGCTGCCATCACCATAGGCTCATGAGCAGGGAAGTGGGGAAGGAGGAGAAATGGTCTTGTTTTCAGGTCTTCAAAGAATCCTAGACTGCAGCCCTATTAGTAAAATTCTCCTAGGACCATGACCAAGTGAAATATTAGTTCAACCAAGGCTGACTTGCCTGCTATATTTGAGTGTCTTTCTTAATGCTAACTTCAAAATGAACTTAAAAGCTTACTCAATAGTATTGGACTGTGAGTTCATTTCTTATGATCAATATACTGAAACCTTACCGTGAGTGACACTTATAATATCATAGAGTCTACTGAGTTGGCACTTAGCTTGGAATAGGAAATATTTCTTCTGTGGCATTATTAAAACACATTATTTAATTACATGTATAACATTTCCATTTAGTGTTATTAACTTCAAAACTGTTTAATGTTGGGTATGACAGCTAGAGATCTAGCTATTTGCTTACAGTCTCCTGGTTTCACACTAAGTGAGAACCAATGTGTTAAAATGCAGAACTCACATAAGGATTTTTAAAATCACTCTGGCTGTGAGTAGCCAATGAAATAGTGGTAGCAGCTAATTGTTGACATCTTTGTCAAATGATCATAAAAGCTATAAACAACTCTTTCACTTTTCTCTAATGAGGAACCATGAAACATCATTTGCCTGGCAGGTGAAAAAAATTCATAGCAGCATTATTTGTAATAGCAAGAACCTGGAAACAACCCAGATGTCCCTCAACTGAAGAATGGATAAACAAACTGTGGTACATCTACACAATGGAATACTACTCAGCAGTAAGAAAAAATGATATCCTAAAATTTGCAGGCAAATGGATGGATTTGGAGAATATCCTCCTGAGCGAGGTATCACAATCTCAGAAAGATAAGCAGGGGATGTACTCACTCATTAATAGTCTCTAAACAAACCAACAAGAAAAAAAGCCAAGCATGCCCAAGCTGCAAACCACAACCACTGAACAGCTTGGGATCAGTAACAGCCTGGACAGACCCTTCGGACCCCAGTCCATCTATAGGAACACCTGACTCACTCTTGTGGGAGGATGGACAAAACTGGATTTGGCCAGGAGTGGAGACTGATCCAAACATTAATGGGTCAGTGGGACCATAGGACTGTCTGCTCCCTGCCCAGGGAGGGGATGGGGAGTTGTGGAGAAGAAAAATGTCCTGATGTGGTGGGAGGGGGAATGGACCTTGAATAAAGATATACAGGGATGGAAAAAAAAATTCAGAGGGAAAGCTGAACACAAAGTAAATACATGTGTAGCAATCTTATTTGCATTATCACCCTTGATAAGCCATGCTTATGATTCTTATCCTCTTTATAGTTATTGTTAACTTTTCAGCATTTTAAATTCATTTTACTTCTTTTTGATAAATACAAGGTTAGAAAGTGTGACTTCCTTGTTCATAATAATAATAATAATAATAAAAAGGAAAAAACTGAAAAAAAAAACAGAAAAAGAAAGAAACAAAAACCTTGCAACAGATGGTACCACCTGTAAAAAAAATAAAAATAAAAATAAATAAAAATTTCAACATAACATGGCAGGAACTGCTTTGCCTTATCAGTGTGATCCTGTCAATGGAACCAGCTCAGATATGAACTCCCTGTGCTTCTCCTCTGTCTAGGCAGAGGTTGGCCATGCCACCAGTGCCAAGAAGAATAAAGCTGATGCTTTCAAACCTCGCAGTGTGTGTGTTAAGAATCTATTTAAGGATGTGTAATAATTTAATACATGTATGTAATGTCTCATGATCAAATTAAGCCACATAACAATTTTATCTCAGCATTTGTCATTGCTTTGAAAACCTTTAGACTTTTCTAGTTTTTTTTTTCTTTTTCTATTTTTTTAGCTTCTTTGTTTCAGTTCATCTGTCTTTGAAATAAAATTAGGGCATGTTATAGTTCCTGCATTGACAAAATAATTGCAGTTAACACAGATTACTTTATCATACTCTATTTTCCTTTTATTTTTTAAAATAATTTATTTTTTATGAATAAAGTCATTTTTTAATCTGCATATATCCTTATTCAAGCTCCCTTCCACCTCCCACCCCTTTGAGTCACTCTCTCTTCTCCACATCCCTTTATGTCCCCCCCAGCTAGGCCAGGAGGTCCCAAAGTCCCAATATGGTTTGGTTCAGCATCCACTCCTGGCAGATCCAATTTCCTCACCCCAACATCAAGACTGGGTCAGGTGTTCCTCTGGAGGGAATGGGATCCAAGGTGCCAGTCTAATGAGTGTCAGATCCCAACCTGTTCAGTAGTTGTGGTTTGAAGCTTGGACTTGCTTTGCTTTTTGCTTTTTTGTTTAGAGTCCACTAATGAGTGAGTACATCCCCTGTGTATCTTTCTGGGATTGTGATACCTCACTCAGGAGGATATTCTCCAAATCCATCCATTTGCCTGCAAATTTTAGGATATGATTTTTTTCTTACTGCTGAGTAGTACCACAGTTTGTTAGCGATAGAAGGAGCCATGGAGTCAGTTCTTAGAGTCTAAGAATGAGAAGAGAACAGTTCTCATGGAAGGATACCAACAAGTCATCTCCTTACAGTTGTGTTAGCATGATAATTCCACACAGTATTTCACATAGTAGAGTTACAGACGGCGGAAAGCAGTCATTTAGAGTGTATATTGAAGTTATCCTGTTCTCTTTATGCGAATGTTGATCCCCAAGACTTGATGAAGCTGTCCAGAGGCATGAAGGGAAGCAACTTTATTCACTTTCTGAGGCTAAATGATCAGTTGTGATGGCATATGTCATGTGACTTTTCCTGAAAGTGATGAGTAATTTTTTGGAGGAGTATAAGTAAAGGTATCTGCACCCCAGATAGGACACCAGTTACAGACCAAAGAGATACTTGTACCATTTATTAAGTAAGCACCCCTCTTCCAGTGGTCAGTGTCTTTCTCTAGATGAATATTGACCTACAGGGAGAAGTCTTGATTTCTACTTTCCTCTTTCTTAATCAGAATTTATTTGCTTTGACTTTTATTCCTATAAAATATTGTTCTGTTTTGGAAGACCTCTGATTATCCTTCTAAGACACCATGATTATGTTGACAGAAGAGAATTGAGTCTCCTGTGCTTTTATTCAGTAAGATAAATCTATAACTTAAATGAATGGAATTTCAGGTCTTCAGCAACTTCTCATTTAATCAGTATCCCCATCTTTAGATGACTGATTGTATTAATGGAGAGGGCAAAAGGGAGGGAGGGAGGGAGAATGGGAGGGCACGAGATGGAGAAGAGATGGACGGAGGGAGGGAGGGAGATAAGGAGGGGGAAGGAAGAGTTTAGATTAACAAAAGTAGAGAGTTCGAGGGTCCGTGAAATATCAAGGGGAACCAAAGCCCCCCCTTGCTTTAGTCAGAGAATCAGATATTTGATTTCAGTGAAATGAACATGCTTTTGAAAGACAGTTTCCAGGGCTCACTTCAATGCATGAATCATCTAATTGGGGTGATTAGAGAGGCAGAGATAGATATGCAGGTGCATTGAAGTCATTTTTTCTATGGGAGATCTATGCTGTGAGTTTTGATGAGGGCAATGCACAGTCAAGGGATTTTGTCTCTAGAGCCATTTCAATGAGTCCCTGGTCTGTATATCTGCTTATACTCTCGTAGGCAGATCCAGATATTAGAAAAACCAGGTCTCTTGACAAATAGAAGAATTTCACAATGCAAAACAGACACAAAATTTAAATAAAAAAGTCTCTTTTAAGAAGAGAAATAGGCAGAAAGGGAGATAAAAATGAGATACAAACTACAAACGGTGGAATGGATACTCCAGATGACAAGAAAAACATCTGCAATAGCTTAGGCAGCAATCTCTAAATGTATAGTGCTGTATCCCGAAGATCAGGACCAAGCAAGATTTGAGAGTCTTTTTCTTTTACTGTGGATCCCACCCACCAAACAACTCAGTCAGGTTAATTAACCACTAACAGTAGGTAGGTCATTCTTTAGGATGATCCTGGACACAACTGAGCACCAAGTAGGGCCACATAAAGGATCCTAAATCATGAGCCAAGTTTGCACTGAAGCAATGCTGCCCTGTGTATTTCATGCTGCCATATCCAGGTCCCAGAGCTGCCAGGGGATTGCTCATCACTAAAAGTAACATACTGAGTTTCTACTGGGATGGCTCTAAATTTTGCCTGGTATAATTCATCCCCAACTGGGCCTGTGTGGAGGACAGAAAATGAGAAAGGGCCAGAAGACTGAAGACCACAGCATCAGGTCTAATTTACAGGCCTCTTCGAGAGTCAGTCTGTTCCAGGGAGCATATGTGAATTATGAGCTTGTTGCTCTCCGAAGTCTATATCCCCTGCCTCTGCTGGCTCCAGAGCCACTGCACTGCACACCTTCTATAAGAGCAGATCTGTGATGTACAGTTTTCCTGATTAATTGAAGAATACGCATGGCTTATTCATATTCCCCAAAGCAGGGTCATCACCAAAAAAATGCATCTAATTGGCTAAATAAATAACTCCAAGTTTTCCTGCCTGCAGCCTTTTCTTTATTGAATTATTAATGCTGTGTCCCCTCTAGATCAGCCGCAGCTAATGACTGGTTTGCCTCACAGCGGTTAATAGTCTCAGTTCAGTTGTAAATTGTCCTGATGACTTACTTTGCTAACTTGTAGCTTATATTATTGGCTCAGTTTTCAAAATGGCGAGGGATTCTAGAGCATCATAAAAATTAAGCCATTTTCAGCATTGTACTTTTTCTTTTTTGTACGGAGTATAAAATTTATCTAGGGCTTTTCTAATAGTCTATGCCAATAGTTCTTACCCAGGGCTTATTTTTTTCCCCCAGGAGATATGTTTAAATGAAAATCTGGAGATGATTTTAATTGTCTCAGCTTGTGAGTGAGTGTGGTGTTAATCTCCAGTGAGTCGATTATAGGGCTACTACTGCTAACTAGAGGATAGTGGGACAGAGAACTTGGATTCTAAGTTGGGGAAGGAAAAAAGGGGTTTGGGCAGGGGTGAGTATGATCAAAACACACTGTACAAAGATCCCAGAGAACCAATCAGCTCCAAGAGGTGAACTATCTAGTTCTGCACATCAGTAATACCAGGGCTGAGAACATGGATTTAAATTGACTCTAAAGGCAGAAGAGAAAATGATAAACTTTTGCTCAATTTTTTTTAATTTTTAAAATTTTTATTTATTTTTTGTGTCTTTTACATCATATATCTCAGCCCATTCATTTTCTCATGCCTTCATATACACTCTTCCCTCCCAAATAAAATAAATAAAATTTAAGAAAAATAAGAAGAGGAGAAAAAACTGAAAAGGAAACAAAAATCAATCTTATCCTGGAAGCTGTTGCATGACACAGTGAGTCATGTATTTTATTCATTTATCTTTACTTGCAAGTGTTCCTCCCAAAGATTCATTTTTCTGCTTCAAGGCCTCCCATTTCTGCTACACTATTGATACTGGAACCTCCCTGGGACTCCTCTTGAATATCCTATTGTTACCTTGTATCATGGAGATCCTGCAGCTCTGAGTCTGTAGGAACTGACCTTTCTCATGTTCTAGTAGATCATAGATGGGGTGGATATTGGGATGGGCCAACAAATAACTCTGGTTCTGGTCTTCCTTAGTTGCAGGGTGGTCAGCTAGCTAGCACTCTGTGTCCTCACAAACAGGGTGAGCTCTCCACCCTTGCCCTTGCTAGTTCCTCCCTTATAGGGAGATAAGCAAGGGGTGGGGCCAGTTCTTTCATTAAGGAGTGTTTTGTAGTTAGCAATTATGCAGTGTGTAGTGCTCTTTCATCTGATTCTCCATTTTCAACATCTTTTGATGAAGGTAACAATAGTGAAGGGGCAGCATCATTAGGGTGCTCCCCAACCTGAGGTGCCATTCAAGGCAAAAATACTTTGTTCGTGTGCTCATACTGAGAAATGAAACAGACTTCATGTGTATCTCTTATCTGAAATCCTCAAAACCAGAAGTGCTTCTCATGGACTTTGGAATATTAACATAAGACTATCTTTGAGGTAGCATCCAGACTGAAATATGATATTCATTCATGTCTCACATAAATCTCAAATCCACAGCTTGAAGGTGATTTAATGTAGTATTTTTTGATGCATCTGTGTTTTGAATATGACCTGTCACACAGAGTCAAGTGTAGGGTTTTCCACTTGTGGTATGTGTATACTCAATTGGTTTTGTAGCAATCTGGATAAAGGATACACAACTTATACCTGAAGAGGAATTTTCCACCTTATTATGAAGGTATATTATTGCTAGCAACCATCATTTGTATTCTGGGTTATATTTTACCTAATAAGTAGTTTTATAACCATAAGACATCCCTACATTGCAATGAAGTATTTGAGATTCAGAAATGGCAAGCCATATGTCTGGCCTTCTGTCCAGTATTCTGCTGTCCTTCATTCCTGGCTAAGGAACTCTGCTGCTGTTGATGATAGTGGACATTTTATTTTGCTCCCTGAAAGCTATAGTGAAGAATGATGAAGTGCATCAAACTGAAGACATGAGCACAAAGGAATAATAAGCTATTTTACACAGGGAAGATTTAAACATAGTTGGCTGGACAGGCAGGGACTCTGGGTTGGCTGAGCATTCTGTGATGAGAGAACTAATCCTGCATAGTGTACTATCCAGTGGTTTCTTTTCCAACATCTCTTCAAAGCTCAACAAGGAGTGTTTTCTCACTAGGTGTAATCCACAAATAAGGTTTTTTGATGATAGCCATTTTTTTGATTTGGGTGAGATTATTCGGAGTAGTTTGATTTTTATTTCCTTCATGACTAGGTATATTGAACACTTGAAAATATTGAAGTTATCAGCCATCTATGTTTTTTCTTTAGAGAACTATCTATTTAATAGTCAATTTATTGATTGCTATTATTTCCCTGGTATTGAGTTTTAACAGTTCATTCAAATTCTGGATTATTAGGCTCTGTCTGAATTGTAGCTGGTCATTGATTTCTCTAATATTGTGAGATATCTACTTGCTCAGCTGATAGTTTTCTTTGTTTCCAAAGAAATTTTTAAATTTTATATAGCCCTACTTGCTGACCACTGGTGAGGAATCTTGTGCCATTAAACTTCTGTTCAGAAAGATCTTGCCCACTTCAGTGTCTTGAAGAACATTCTCTGTTTCACTACAATTCTAGTATTTTATATTTTAAGGAAAAGCCCCTGTAACTTTGAGATGATTTTTGTAGACAATGATTGTGTGAACAATATTAATCTAATCTTACTCTTCTGAAGGAGGATAGTGAATTTTGCTAGCAGAATTTGTTGATTAGGTCATCTTATTGCTATTGCATGTTTTCTGGTCTTTGGTTAAAAATTAGGTGGCCACAGCTTCATTGGGTTATTTTCAGCTCTTTTATTATGTGCCATTGGTCTACTTATCTGTTTTTATGCCACTACCAGGATGTCTTTGTCCCTCTAGCTCTGTAGTATAATTTGGTGTCAGGAGCAGTTATACCTCCAGCTGTGTTCCCATTCCTTTCCTTAGAATTGTTCTACCTCTTTAGGATTCCAAATGAATTTTTGGATTTAAAAAAAAATTGTGAAATATGACTTTGGAATTTTGATGGGTTTTCAATTTTTCATTGAATTTGTAGATTTATGTCCTTTAAAAACTATCTCGCATAACTCCCCCGTCCTGTTATTTAATGTGTAAAGTATGCACGGAGTAATAAATGTGTATCTATGCATGAAGTATGGCTTTTAAAAATTCAAAAGGAAATGCATAAAGCAAATGACAACAGGAAAATCTGCCCAGTCTCCTGAAAAAGTATGCATTGCCACCTCTCTTTCACCTATAACACTGGCAAAGGCAAAGTTAAAAACAAAACAAAATAGGGAAATGGTCAGTATGTGTAAGGATTGGTGTGTATGTTACAGCCACAGGTGGACATTAATGGAGTCTCAGTTCTGCTCCTAGGGATGTTCTCTCCATTAATATTTACCTCATTATGCAATAGCACATGTCTTTCTAAAGTTTTACTAGTAGGAAGCATCCTAATGCCTTAAAGTAGGTTCTTGGTTCAGCTAAGTAAGATGTAGTACATGGCCTTACAGAGAATGGAAGATTAATTTCTGTAAACATTGAAGTTCATGAATGGCCCCTTGGTGAACTAACCAGGCACTCGAAGCCTCACATCTCTTTGGATACTTCTGGCTGCACATACATGTGTTGTAAAATATTTACCTATGTAAAGATGTGCCACATTTGTTCATGCTGTGGAATATTACTTTAGCTATGAAAGGTGTGTTACATTTATTTCTGTTACCTTTGTTAATGATGTAAGGATGTGCTACATTTGTTTATGCTGCATTTGTTTAATGATGTAAAGATGTGTTATGCTGGTTTCATCTTGGCTGTCTAAGGCACCTGATTGGTCTTTTAAAAAAAAGCTGAAAAGCCAATAGCTAGGCACGAGAAGAGGGATAAGCATGGCAAGTGGGAGGAGAAATCTGGAAGTGAAGAAGAAGGAGAAAATGACGGAGAAAGAGAAAGACTCCTGGGGCCAGGCAGCCAGACTTCTGCCAGCCAGCTAGACAGAGTAGGACATATAGAAAGAAAAGATAAAAAGACCTGAGAGAAATTTTGATGAAGAGAAACAGGTTAAGTTATAGGAGCTAGCAAGAAATGAGCCCAAACTAGGCATAACATTCATAATAATAAGTCTGAGAGCCATGATTTGGGAGTTGGTTGTGGCCTAAAGGAAAAAGCCTGGTACATACATGGGGAGTGTCTGAAAGGATGCACACCAATCTTTCATTTCCTGCATCTGGAAAGTGATTTGGATCTGGGAGAAAGAAGGGTCATGAGATTAATTTTAATTTCCATAAATTATATTTTTAAAGTTAACTCATTGTTGTAAAAAATTAATTGCCATCTCATTGTTTAGCACTCATTAATTTTCATGTCCTCTGCTTACATATGAGCAAGATGTTGGGAGTTTTAAATAATAATCTTCATCCATGTTTGCCTCACCTTTATAATCTTGGATCCCTATTTTCTCTTAACAATTAAGTTAATATAAAATTGAAGGATTTGTGGAGGTTAGAACAGTCATACATACTTCGAAAACTACTTTTAGAAATTGTGGTTTTATTATGATATTCTAGGTAAACATTTTAAGGCTATTTTATTTATACATATATACATATTCTTTTTTAACTGTTTTGTTCAAAGACTGTCTGCCAGTGCCTACCTTGGTGAGTACCGTGCTATGATCCCGTCTACATTTTGAAACTGCACTTGAGGAAACAGAGAACAAATATACCTGAGACACAGGCTGTGACGGAATGTGCTCTGTGACAATAGTCACAGGGAAGCCTAAGAAGGCCTCTGAGGGCATGAAGGGGCAGGAGAGCCAGAGCTCCAAGAATGGGTGTGAATTCTGGCAGGTAAAGGCTCAGGGCCTTTAAAACCAGTGGGCTGCTAGGCAGAGTGCTGCACACCTTTAATCCAAGCACTTACAAGGGAGCGACAGGTACAATGTTGTGAGTTGAAAGTCAGCCTGGCCTACAAAGTGAGTTCTAGGCCAGCCAGAGCCACACAGTGAGATTTTTATCTCATAATTACAACAAAATAAAAGCAAAACAAATGCAGAAAGAATAAACTACATTGGCTGATGAGTGTCTTGCATGAGGTGCCACACGGCAGGGACAGTAGATTTTGGATGATTTTCATTAATCTTTAGTGATCCCCCCAACAGGGTTAGAGTGGCCATTTCTTGGTGATGGAAGTGCTTCTCAATGACTGTCAAAACTCCATGAACTCTGGTTGAGTTGACACTCTTTTCCTGAGTCCTTTGTGTGTTGATTAAGTTGCATAGAACCTTTCTGGTCAAATATCCAATAACCTTGGAAATAAATGTGCTTCTTGGATGTTCAATTAACTCTTGGTCTTTTTCAGATCAGATTGCTTTTACCTGGTGGGAAGATCCTCTCCTTTTCTTGCCTGATCTGCCCCAGCTGGCATCCTTGGACAGATGCGGCTCTGGTGGAATCTTGCCAACCCAGCAGAGGCTTTTGTTTAGCCTTGACTTTAGGCTCAGCTGACTCTGCATTTGTAGGTGACCTTGGCTTCACTAAGGGTCAAGAAAAGCCTCTCCTGAGATAATGTGTTGGGTCACCACAAGTCACTGACTGGTCTGATTCTTGCGACCCAAGTCCAAGGGAATCAGCTTGTCACCTGAGAATGCTGAACCAATGTTTTGGTTGCTCATGTGTGTTCCTTACATTAAACTCTTGAAATTTTTTTTCTTTTTGAGGAAGAAAGTCTATGATGTGTATCTTTCCTGAAATACTCTCACTCTAGAGACTTTGTATTTTAACCTCTGAATCTAAACTCTATTCTTCCAGGATCTAGACTTCTGTCCTGTCGGTCTGGTCCCTTCCTGACTCATTAGAGTACAGCAGTTCTTAGCATGGGATGCTGACCCCCTGACTTCATGTTGATTTTCATCTGCTTCAGGAGTCTTTATACCAATGTATCTAGGCCGTGTTTACTGTGGCTCTGGGCCTGTCCTCCTCAGCTTATCTTACCTTTGTCTATGACTCTTCTCTCTGGTTCCCTTCCTCTCCGTTTCTTCTGTGTCTCCCTTTTCTCCCTCCCATTCTCCTCCTCAGGTAGGACACAGCATTTCCATTCTCACTGGACTGGGGGAGGCTCTCCCATCTTCTGTTATATGACATGGAGAAACACTAGGTTTTACTGGGCTTATTGGCTTGCTTGTATTCTGCATTTTTCCTACTAATTTTTGGCTAATGTTGACATTTAGCCAACAGGTTGCATTAATTAAAGTTCTGTAGTTCATCAGTAAAGCTATTTATTTGCAGTTGATGTTTTTCTTTTGTCTTGTTATATTAAACCATCCACATAAGAGCTGCTATGAAAGTTCTTTTTGTCATTCTTGCTGTTATACAAATAAAAAAGATGGGGAAAAGATAACAATTTTACAAGTCGCGTAGCTACCATTGGGAATGATGAGATGAATAATGTCATGTGACATAAATATTAGGTCATTAAAGAAAGGTTAAAACTATAAGCATGGATTGGGTTCTATGTAAACCATATGCAATAAGTACAGACTTAAAATAAATGTATTTTATGTAAGCTATACACATAGGGGTTTAGACATTTAATTGTAAATACAGAACAGTTAAGGAAATGTATAATAGTGACAGCAGCAGCCTTTGTTGGGCACAGTATATATTTTTTTTCTTAAAAACATTCTCTACATGTATACATGTCTCTTACATTTGAAAGAAAGTAAAGCCAGAAAGACATTAATAAATACCTGGATTTTAACAGAAGGTATTGATATGCAGCACTGCTTCTGGTTGCCTCCAACCCTCCTCTTCCTCTTTCTGGTGTTCTTTGTTCTCATTGGCTGTTGCTCCAACTGAGCTGAAGATTTGTCTGTGTTGCTAGAACTCTGGGAGACGATGTAGACACCACAGAGCTTGCTGTGTCCTTTGAATCCAGAACAGAAACTTTTCATTGCATTTTTTATGTTCAGCACAGAGTTAGTTTCCAGAATCACACCAAATAACAGAAACTTAACCAAAATTATTCGAGAACATGAGGTGATATCCTTCCTGTGTCTCCAAGAGCCAAGTGACAGGAAGAAAACAAGAGCAAGATAAAGCAGGGACTGCTGTGCTTTACACAAGTCTTCATTGGATGGACACCCTTGGGAAGAAGAGGGTGGGTGAGTGTTGCCATTTGGAGAGGCAGAAACAATGAGTTATTTTTAATAATTTGCACAGTTGATCTTCAGCCTTGGGCATCATCCATCCTGCTCAAGGGTTCTGGAGTTGTTTTTCTCCTTTCTCTCCATTCTTTCTTCAAGCAAAACTGAAGGTAGAAACACGCCATAGAGCATTTAATTCTGAGCAAATGACTTTGCTCATAACTGTGTCTTTCTGCATGATGTGTAATGAGTCTTGTTAGGGGAGATCCACACTGACTCATTGCTTAGAAGCCTCTTAGCACTAATAGCTATTTACCATAAAACCACCAACTTATAAAGCCTAATGGTGCATGTTTTAGATATTTCAGAAAGTCTCATATTTTTTCTAATCAGACTAATGACCATGGCTTTGACAGATATGCTTTGAATTTTCCACGGGGACATCTAGAATGGTTATCACCCCTGTTGTTACTTCCACTGGCACAGAAACAGTCTTTCCAGTGATTCTTGGAATGTAGGGGCCATGTTATTTCTTTCATAATTGGTTCAGTCTCAGATGTGACCCTAGGGAATCTGAGTGAGTGTGCCAGGCAGAGGTAGGTGTATTCTCTTCACGGACCCCTCACTAATGTCCCATTTGTCATGGTATGTTACATTGGCCACCATTAGTATAATGGAGAAATCAGCTCATCTATCTATACCTCATCTCTTATATCTTCAAGGCTCTTATTTCAGCCTTTCCATGGACAGAGGAGCCTGAAGAAATGCTTCTTCTGGTTTATAGACCAAACACCACCTTAGCCCTGACTATGTCCGACCAGAAAGCAGAATCAGTTTCCTATTGCACAGTTTGCCTTTTTAACTTTTCATTGACTTTCTCTTCAGCCAACTATTCTAACTGGTGATATTTTCCTTATGATATTTATTATTAATGATTTGATTTAAAAAAAAAGGATTGTTTTTGTAACTGTGCTGACCTAGAATGATAAAGTACTCATATCTACATCAATCCTACTGGGTCATGTCACAGTGTAAAAATGACATTCAAATCTCTGTTGATTCACACAGAAGTTGCTTCTGCTTATGGCTGCTTTGGGATTGCTTGATTTGCTGGGTAGAAATGTTTGAGAGTGAACACTGCCATCTGATAGTTTTTTGTGCTTCCATAGGACCAAGACATTTGAATACTACTCAAGAATTTGGGTATAAGTAGAGTACTTGGAAATTTACATGATCGAGATGTGCCCACATTATTAAAATATCAAGTTGGGCCTATGACCCTGTGGCACCTGAGATCCCATACTGTCACAGAAAATTTCTGTGCTATCTCTCTTTCTTTTTTTGGATGATCCAGAAAGTTTTTCTTAATAGTAAATAAGTAGTCAGAAAATGCTGTAATTTATTTAAAGGAGAAATTTTCAAAATCACACAGTGAAGATTGCTCAATGCCCACACCTGAACTTCTCAGTTGTCCTGGAAAGCCCTAGACTTTAGGAAATGTTCTCAGGTATCCCAGGGAGGCCAGTCTGCTGCCTGAGTCTGGTCAGTATCAAAGAGTCCACATTGCAGTGGTAGTGCCGGATGCTCAGCATCTAAGTCCACTCTGCTCACTTAGCAAGTGACCACTGCTTACTATGAAGCCACAGCACAGTGTTGCTTCAGTTGCACCCAGGATGCTGGTGCCCCTGTTGTCTGTGTCTCCCTCTTGACTGTTGTAGTGGCAGTGCATGTGAATCCAGGGAAAACTTGCTGTTTAAGTCTGAGCTGAGATAGAAGGCATTTTGGCCTTTCCATTGCGCCAAGAAGCTTCTTATACTTTTCTGGTCTCTACCTGGGGCTCATCCTCCCTGGTTGCCCAGCTGCCTCACTGAAGCATTCTAATGACGAGTTAGAGTGAACTTGTCAAAAGCCTTTGAAGTTTTAGTGCCCTGAATGGTGTCATTACTAATAGAGCTTTCATCCACAGTGTTTTCCTATTTGTAGTGTTTAGTAATTCCTTAGTTGAAACTACCCTTTTGCAGGCCTAATGCCAGGGCGGGCTGAGACCTGCCTAGACCCTACACCCACCTGGGCTTGTGCCCCAAGGCTTAGGGTTGCTGCTGCCTGCCCAAGCTTGATTCTTGCTGAGTGGCTCCAGGGGAGTATTTCTAGATTCTGCTCTGAGGAAAGCCACCCAAGCTTGCAGCCATCAAGTCTAGGCCAGGAAACCCTTCTTCCAGGTAGATTATTGTGGCCAGCTGTAGAGTATCTTCTATAAGCACGGTGAGACATCTTCACCTTGGCATCCTCCTGTGAATGCCTTGCAGGTAGCTATTGCTCAGTCAATAACCTAGGAATAAATAGATGCTTTTCTAGACCCAGGAAGTTATATGCTACTTACCTTCCTGTTCTTGGTATCTAAATCCCTTTTTTCTCATGTAAGAATAGCTCCAGTTTGTCTCTGGGATAAACATTGTTTGGCCAATGAGGGTGCCTTTGTCTCATGTCCTAAGTACTTAGCAAGAAGAAAAACAGTCACCTCAGCTAATTGTCTGCTTACTCCTGTGATGAACCTACAACACACTGATCTCAAAATGCAGTCTTTCTCTTGGCCATGACACTGGCAGTGTTTTAGAACCTCCCTCTGGATGAGAATGTTTAGTAGGAAGAATGAGAAAATCTAGCTAAATATGTGGGTGAAACTCCGTCTAGAGTAATTCGCTGTGAAGTATTATGAGAAACATTGAAATTCATCTCTGCTCTAAATAAAGAGCAGACTGTGTTCAGTTAATCTCTCTCTGCTCGGTGGATTTTCTTGTTGTTACTTACTTTCTCAAGTGAGAAATGCCAGAACCCGTTTGTGAACTCTGCTCTTGCTGTGGGTCAAGCAGATGCCTGGTTCTACCTCAGAGGTTCTCCCATGTACCCTCCCATCCCCCTCAGCCACAGTCACAGTGTGACCATTGCTTCCTCCTTGGGCCTGTTGGCCTTTTTGTTTTCTTTCTGCTGCTGGCTTAGCCCTGTTTCCCAGTGGTAGCCCACTTTTATGCTCACATGAACTTCGCATCAGACACTCAGGTCTTTGTGACCTCAGCTCCTGACTTTTTTCCGTAAAGTCAGAAATGAACTTACTTTGTTTGCATGGCACCTTTAATGCTGTTGAGAATTGTAGCAGTGAGTAGAGAGGTGGGAGCCTTTGGGACCATTGCAACAAGGGGAGAGATCAACATCTGCTGCACAGAAACAGAACACAGACCCTGACTCTTCCACACACTGACCTTGCTGATAGAAAATAGGAAGGATGTCTGGAGGTGTCCTCCTTATTATTAGACCATCTGTGTCTGCCACCAATGCTTAGAAAAAGATTGACACCCACCATCCTATCAAAGTTGAAAGACGACCTGTGATATCTTTTTTTTCACAGTGACATCTCACAAGGGTGGCTCTGAGTCCATCAGGAAAAGAGATGTAGGCTATATACCTGACCAGAGGCTAGGAAAAGTATTTTGTCCTGAATGGGCAAGAGGAAGGATTTGCAATGGCAAGTTCTTTCAAGTAAGGGCTTAAAGAGAAGGAAGATTAGAGGCCCTCCCTCCCTCCCTCTTTTCCTCCCTCCCTCTATCCCTCCCTCCCTCTCTTCTCTGTCCTTTCCTTCCTCTTTCCCTCCCTCCCTCTCTTCCTCCCTCCCTCTCACTAGTACTCTTTATGTTCAATCACCTGTAGCTTCTCACTGAAGTTCTAGAAACTTCTCTCCCTTTAAGGTAGGTCTCACTTTTTCCTCAGTTCTAGAGACTGTTTAAATATCACCTTGTCACTCCAGGGGTTGACTCATCTTTTTGTCTCAGGGTGTAAGCATGATATACAGTAATGCCATGCCTCCCTGATAGTCATTCCATTAACTGTAGTTGAAAATATTTACTATCATATGTCACATCATGAAGTCATACCCCACCCCTTTTATTTAAGTGAGTACATCTCAACAAATAGTTTCAAGTTAACCATGGCTTTTAATTTTGCAGAAGTTGTTAAGTTTCAGACCTTGGTAGTATCATTCTATTTTATGTAAGGTTCTGATTCTCACCTGAAAATTCAAGACTGTCTCAAATGTTGACTAGCAAATAAGCAGAGAGAATTACAAGGTTGTCTGGTAATCTGTGGTCACCAAGGGTGGCAGGTCCTCTTTCTCCTGTCCCCTGTAATAGTGAGCACAGAGTGGCCCTCTGACTCTAAGATTTGATATTTTTTGGCCATTTGGATGTTGGCCAGATGGCATCATACAGCTTTGTAGTTCATCATGGGCAGTAGGAGCTGAACTCTAAAACTATCAGTATGCTGAAAACTCCTGGGAACATTGGCAATGTGGACATTCTTCTTCCCAGTAGACCATCTGTTCACATGACCAGCCATCACCAATAGCTGGGACACACCACCTGTTTTAAAGGCAACTCTCATCCCTCAAAACTAAGAATAGATCTGCAAACAGCGAGTGTTCACCTGTGTACCTGCTGGCAATGTCTGCTATGTTCTGGCTTCCACTCAGAGTAGGCTGGGCTGGTGAACATGCAGCTGAGGCTGCAGCTGGCCAATTGGCACCAGAGACTCCCTCTGCTGAGGCTTTGAAACTTTAAATGGAGTGCAGAATCCTGCACTGTAATTTGCTAAAAATTCAATTCAAAATAAAACACATAGTGTTTAAAAATACGTTGAGTATAAATACATTGAATATGATGTTAAAAATGTGAAAAGTTGCTAGAATTATTTAAAATTGATGTAAAAGGGAGCATGGGAGGGGGTAAATAATTCAGAGCAGAAAAGTGCATGTCAAGTGTCTCTCAGGGAGCAGGAGTATTAATGATTAACAGTGCTTGCTTTTCTGTTCTTTTTTGTGTTTTTTTCATCTTGTTTTGTTTGTTTAAATTTTTTGAAGAATGTGGGATGTGCACCTCTTTAAAAGACTAGAGTCAGACAGTGTTTGGCTAATATCTTCTCACATAACTACTTATTCTCCAGATTGCTTAAGGGCAACAACAGACCATTTCAGTGAGGCACTTGATGGTTGTTCTTATTAATTAATTAATTAATTAATTAATTAATTATTATATAGGCCAGGCATTCTAATCTGGGGCAATTTTGTATCTAATAGAATTTTTGGCAATGTCTCATGATGTTTCTCTTGTTATAATTTAGAGAGGGGAAGCATTCTACTGGTCAACAGTCAAAGCCACAAATGCTGCTTAGTAAAATGCATAGGGGCGGTCCATGGTAGAATTTTCTGGTGTTACAAAATTTGAGTTGTGTGAGACTGAGAAACCTGGCTATAACATTGGTGATTTTAAACAACACTGAATTTATTTGCCTTAGTGTATAGCTGATAAGCCTGTTTATAACATGTGCAGCATTCCTCTTATTGCCACAAAATGCTCACAGCAAGAGCACCATCAGGTTGAGCACTCCCCTTCCCCCAGGGCCAGATGGGGAACACATTGCTTCTAGGCTGGGGCATTCCATCTGTATGTTGGGAAGAGCTTTACCACCCTCAGCATCTGTCACTAGCAAGGCTAGTGCACCTTGCATGTGCACTCCCTGGTTTTCTTGGAAGAAGAAGTACTGCTCTGGGGCAGAGCAGAGCTGCATTGGTGGTGGCAGCCTTTGTGGCTTGAGACACCTGCTGAACCCATAATTTCACTGCAAAATGAGAGTATCTATGTTTAGCCCAATGAAGATCTTTTTGTTTGTTTGTCTGCTTCAGACAGTTTCCATTCTGCCAGCTTTATTTTTGGAGCAACCCCATTATGATGACTGCAGGCTCACAATAAAAGATCCTTTCTTGGTAGGTAGATTGTAACTAAGTTTACTTTTAAAAAAATCCAACTTACCATGAAAATAATTGGTAATTTTTGGTATATTACTTTTTTGTTCTCTTGACATCTTTTGGTGTGGTAATTATTAACATAGAATTTAGTTTTTTTGCAAAATGCAAGCAACTATTTCAGTGTAGTTTATAACAAAATTTCTCTTCACCTGGTTGTTTCAGGGAACTTTTGTTTGTGGCTGCTATATTTGAAACTCTATTTTACTCTCGAGAAGCTCTTTCTTCAACTGTGTCTTTCTGAACTCAAGCTTTCTTGTTTAAAATGGAGAGTTTTTGAACAATCTATGGATGTAGCAGTAAGTTATTAGGAGTCCGTTTTGTATTATGTCCATTTAGCAGAATAATAGTAGTAGACTCTCCCCTAGGCCCTATAACTTGTCAAGCCACAAATTCTTAGCCAGATAATGGAATCATGAATGGGTTTTATCTTGTGGAGTGGAACTTAAACCCAATTTAAAAATGTGTTTGGCTACTCCTATGCTGTTGGTACCACTATTGCATCAGTGGGCATGCAGTTTTTAAGTAGGCTGTTATTGTAGCTCACTGCATTCACAGCTGGAAAAGTGAGGATCACTTTTTCCTTCTCCCTTCTAGAAACCTGCCTAGTGCCTTCCAGCACAATGGATACTAGCCTGTGGAGATGAAGTTTCAGGCCTGTACCATTTTGATGCCCCTGTGTTTAATGACTGGGCCATGCGGTATCTTTAGCAGCATTATTTATCTTACTTACAAGTTTAGTAGGGGAACAATGACAACAACCTGTGATCTTTGGGTATCTATAGTATCTTATTGACCAGCAACTACAAAAAAAAAATTTATACATTCCTGGTATTTGGGTTTTTATTTGTTGGTCTCTAGTGTCTCGAGAGGGCATTGTTGTCCTATTATAAGGCAACTATATAATGTGTACATGTGTGTGTACTCCTATAGTAGTAGATATCCATATGACATTTTGGAATAGATCTTTGGTGTTGTTTATCCCTCTCTAATTATCAAGAAAATTAATAATTCACTGATGAATCTTTTAAGATTCCTTGAGTGAATTTTTATCTGATATAGCACACTTCTCCCAGATGCAGCTGAGAGTCTTCTGTGAGGGTTTCACAAGATGTCACCTAATCCAATCCAATCATAAATAAGAATTTCTGCTGCTCAACTACTCACTCAGCTCTTGGCATCTCACTGCTAGCACTCATTGGATCTCTGAGATATTGATGCTTACATGTATTCCCAAGTTGACAAGGCAGCTGAGGACTGCTGATACATTCCACAGCAAAACTAGCTCAAAACACAGAGCCCCATTTCCTGCTCTTTCTCTGCTTTTCCTGCAGTTTGAGTGTTGCAATCCTTTACCCAGCCCCAGAGAGGGCTGTAGTTGTCTTCTGTGGCTTCCTGAACAGTCTCTGCATGAGCCTCCCATGTGGATGAGCTGGAGTCCCTGTGTTTGAGTTGCCTGGCTCTCAGATATCATCAACAACAATTTACTGTTACACATTCACATGTTTACATAATTGGATAGCCAGAACTAAAGGAAAGGGTGTAGTTAGCAAATGATTATCATAATATCAGGATTTTTTCTTCCCAAGGCTCAGACTTTTAGCAGGTCATTGACTTGAAGATTCAGAACAAAGTTGCTATGAAGATCCTTCCATCTCTGTCCCTTTCCTCTGTGATATGTCACTTCTTTTTCTATCTTCAAATAATAAAAATGAAGAATTCCAGTAAAATATTTTCCTTTTGTCTCATCTTAAAGTCTTATGCTAGAACTTTTTAAAAGCATGTGACCTAAAAGAGCTTTAAATTGATAGTTCTAATTTTCATCTAAAAGAAGTTACTAGGGTCAAGAATTAAGGTTCCTGATAGGAATAGAATCAAGGTGGGTAGTTACAAAACACTGAGGAAGAAATGAAATTCTTAGTTAGGGAGGGGGGCAGTGGATGGCATGTAAAAGAAAAATTTCTTAGATAAAGTAAAAGAAGTCTTATTTTTTAAAAAACAATTATAATTAAGGGGACTCAGGATTGCCATGGAATACACCTCATAAAAAATATAGTTCTCACACCCCTGGCCTCACCTCCTAGTATCGTGAACAATTCTGTGTGGTAAACTCACAATGCTGTTGAAGGTTTATTGAGCCACAGTGTGGAGGCAGGAACATGGCATGCTTATTTTGAAACCCCAATACTCTGCAACCTAATTTCTGCTGCTCCCTTTTTACAGAAGGAAAGGCTTGGAAAGTCAGGGAAACACCTCCTCTGCACATGGGTAACCTTTAACCTAAGATAATAGATCCATTTCTGCTCTTTTGCAATGACTTCCAGAGTTTCCTAAAATAAGAGCCAGTGTGTTCCCTTCAGAGACATTGTGGCTGACTGGCATGTTCCCTTTCTTCAAAGTATTATAAGAAATTTGGATCCATAGTTTGTATAGAATTAGAAGCATTAGACTTTTAGATTCTTTCTTTCCATCAAAGCTCAGAAATTGGTTTATGTTTGGGCCAGTTCACTAGCATGAAGCTAAAGCATTTGGGAGAAGGATGTTATATACAACTCTAGAAGCTTGCAGTGTCCTGGGGCTTTCAGGAAGGAAGTATTCACCAGAAGATGAAAGGCAGTCTGTGGAGCAGTCAGACAGGCAGGGTTTTTCTGAAGAGCACTGTAATGCTGTCCTCCTTAGGGAAGGGAGGCCCCTCCACTGTCTTTTAAACACCTCTTTGAATGGCAATTTCCAGTGGCTTTGTGAAATGATGTCTGATGGGATCCGGTGCTTCTCAAAGTTTCCTCAGACCTGCTTATGGCCTTTCCTGCCCCTTGCCTTGAATTACAGTGTTTATTTTTAAAAGCTTTTGTGGTTTGAGTCTCTGCCTTTGTTATTGCAGCTGACTAACTGACTCAGCCCTCCATTTTTTCTTCTCCTCCGGCCACTTTGTGGTTTGGGATCCAGTTGGGGTGTATGAGGACTAGGCTAAAGGGATAGAAGTCCAAAACTGTGGGTCCATCTGCTATTGGTTTGCTCTAAAGTTACAGGTGCCCTCATTAGAAATGTTCCCCCTCTCCTCCTTTTCTGATTTCTTCCCTTTGCCTCTTACTTTGCTCCCAAATATTTTCCCCCTTCTCAAATCCTTATTTGTCGGGGGCATGTGAGGGGACCAACCGGCAGCGTCAGAACTCAAGAGAAGGCTGGGAGGTTGGCAAAGGCATGCCTGCTTGATCCCTGGAGAGGCAAAGTCCCAAACATTAGTGTGCTGAGGATCTCATGCTGTTATTGAGCATAGCTCTGAGCTCTGATTGTTGCCTTTATAGTCACCACATCCCTCATAATCTATGGGTTGTATAAAAACTCTCAGGGGATTTCTGGCCTCTCACTGGGTGGTGTTACTGGTACTTACAATCACAGTTATTAAGTTTTTCCAAGCATTGCTGCTGGAGCAGGTTAATGATTCAACCATTACCCTTAAAAATATTTAGACCTGTTGAATTGTTAATGTGGTTTGGTGAAAATAGCATTGTTAATGGCTTTGAGGTAAAATGTTGGGGAACAATTTAAAGTTTAGAAAGTGCTATTTTAAATAGTTGAACAAGGAACCCATTGAGGTCAGGGAATAGGAACAATGGCAACCTGGCTATTGCTGATTGATGTACTTTTCTTGCTAGAATGTGTTGGTGACCAAATGTGATGCATAATTCTTGAACCCATTTTTACCCTCAGCTTTGTGATACAAAAAAAAGAAAAAAAGAAAAAAGAAAAAAACAAAAACAAAACTATTGATAAGTGGGTGTGCATCCTAAGGATTAAAATAGAGCTGACTGGATATTTTTCATGTATAAACATTTAGATTTGTGATTATTTTAAGATTTTTGTAGGGCTGGAGAAATGGCTCAGAGGATAAGAGTATCTACTCTTCTTCTAGAGGTCCTGATTTCAATTCCCAGCATCCACATGGTGGCTCACAACCATCTATAATGAGATCTGGTGCCCTCTTCTGGCACACAGGCATAGTGGAGGTAGAATGTTGTATACATAATAAATAAATCTTTTTTTAAAAAAGATTTTTGTAAGATAAGATTATCTTTTGAGATAAATAGTAAAGTGATCTGATCAATCTTTTCTTTGTAACCATAAAATGAGCCTTCTTGTAAAAGAACTGGCTGAGAAAAACACATTGGTTGCTCACACTCTGTTTATCTATAACAAATTAGTTGGACATGAATGCATGAGGGTTCCTGATGACTATTTTTTTTTCATCTGTAATATATATAACATGTTTAACCATGTAAGGGATTTGAAAAACATGTTGTTTTTTTACTTGTATTAATTTAAAATAGAATATAACCACATTGTCATTTTTGGGCTGCTTAAAAGATTTTGCTGAAGTCTATAATATTTAAAGAAAAAATTAAGGATAGAGAGAAGGGATATATATGGATTGAGGCTAGCAAAGAAAAAAGGAGAGAGAGAGAGAGAAATGATAGAAAAATCCTAAAGGTGAAGTGTGTGTTTGTGTACGTGTGTGTATATGTGTGTATGTTTTCCTTTTTGGCTGACCCCAGAAAATGACGTTTTGCCCCACTTGCTTGCCCCAGAGAATCAAATCTCAACTTCCTCAGATAGAAAAGTGAATTGAGTGATTAGTCTGCCGACTCTGTGGTTCCACCTTAATTCTGAGCCGCTGAAGACTGGTCTTCAGAGCAGCACTAATTCTTACCTGGAATATAGAGCCTGATGCTTGTCTGTGAGATTATTGGCAGCTGCTTTCAGAAGAATGCCTTAACTTCCCAGGAGGCCAGAGTGTCATAGACACACACAGTTCTCTCCCTGACCAGGCCAGGGAGAGAAGAGCCTTTTGTTCAAGCTGCATTAAGAGATCTATTCCCCTTGAAAGATGGAGGGTGAGTGGAATATCTGCAGGGAGCCCTGCAAGACTTGTTTTAGTTGGGTGGTGTGGCCATGTATGCTCTGAAACTACAGGTCAAGCTCCTGCTGTCATCAGCAGAGACATGAAGTGGAGACTTGGCTATGTAAGAACTTCCTCTGCTCATTCTCACATTCTTTTAATGGGCTTCTTCCTTATGCATTGTACATTGAGGCTTTCAGATAGTCTCCTGTAAACTCACACTTCAGTTTCATTAAGAGAAGTTGCTTTTTGGCTTTAGAAAGATATCGACCTTCCCCTGCTTTTTTGGGACAAAATTTTAGTGGGGCTGAAACCTTCCTTTTCTAGTTCCACTGAATCTGTTTGAAGATCTTTAAACTGGCAGACATACACATCTAGTGTCAGAGGTTGAGAAGCTTTAGAGCCAGGTTAGATGGAAAAGTCAAATGGAATGCTTGCTTTATATACAGGGCTGCAGGATGCTAGTTTGAAAGCTCCGAGATCCTCTGCAGTCCCTTTTATAATAGCGTTCTACAGTTCAGTCCTGTGTTGAAATGATAACTGGGAACTCTAGAGAAGTGGCACTTTGCAGAAATTGCAGCCTTGGGGAATGACTGGACCAGGAAAAGTCAGTTCTAGTGCTTCAGGTTGGATAAAAATCTGGTAATTTATTCCTGTCTGAAATACTAGAATTTAATGTAGTATTTTTAAATTTGGTAAATTTTGATTACCTTTATAAATACATTTATGGCTAAGCTTTGCTTTCAAAGTCACAATTCTAATTACTTATGTCACAACCTTTTGGAAGGGGTTTTGTGTTGACACATGAATTTTTTCCCTTATTTCGGCTTACTTTTTTGCGAAACTAACAGTGTAGAAGCAGAAGGGAAAAGTGACTCCAGTTTTTTGTTGTTGTTATTTTGTTTACTTTTATTTTTTTGGTCACCATAATGGAAGGGATTGGTTTTAAAAGAAGCCAGTTTGACCTAAGGGTGGCATTTACAGTTCCTATGTGACCCAGAGGAGATGGAGGTGAGAACCAACACCAGGAAGCAGGAAAGCAAAGCTATGTGTCATTTGTTAATTTCTTTGCTTTCTGTTTTGCTTTGCTTTTTAAGTATTAAAAATCTCACTGTACCAGAGAGACTCAATTAAATTAACATAAGATCTTCCTGGAGTGGAAAAAGAGGAGCAGTGCTTGCTGTTCTGTACTGCTTTCTCAGTTTCTCTTTTATGCACTGTGTGTTAGGAACACCTTTTCCTATCAGATGCACAACAGATGGGAATACATTAAAGGGGTGCCATATGACCTGTGTTGGTATTTAGAGGTTTAAGTTAATGGCCTGAATCATCAGGAATAGATTATCTCCAGCATAATGAGACACAATCAACTCTTTTAGATTGTAATCATTGCTTAAATTCGGGAACAAAGATTGCCCTTCTCTAATGAGAGCTAGAAGAAGTGGTTCACATGGCAGTGGTGTAATTAAAGCCATAAGAAGCCCTGAGAGCCAAAGCTTGGGCTCTTATTCTGATGGTGACCTTAGCCACCAGGCCATCCTCTCTGATGCCTATTAACTGTCTGGATTTCTGTTTCTGAGGGTCCTTATTTTTACTGCAGAATGACTTCACAAAGGTCATTGCCCATGGTGGTTAGTGCCAGACATCCAGGCTCCCAGGACTCTCACAGCTCGCTGTTTGCAAGGTGAGTTATGGGTTCCTGTGAAGCATAGAGCCACAGCTTGCTCAGAGAATGTATAGGCAGCTGTGCCTCTTGTGTGTCTGTCGCATGACCCCTTGTCTCCCACTGTGCATCAGAGGAGCAGGCTGCTCTTCTGTATGATCTGCACTCATTTTTTTTCCCAGTCCTGCAGACTTCTTTCATCTGCTTGTGGTGTTCTATGCAGAACTGGGGAGCAGGTGCTGTTTCTCAGCCGTCACTTGATCATGCCCTTCAGCATGCGCAAACCATTCTGTCTTCTGTGGTATTTTCTCTACAGTCTCTGCAAATCCTGAACCAACAAATACTGAGCCTCTGTTCCCAGGAAAACTATGGGTTAGACAGTTCACAGATTTGTACTAATTGATCACTGAATAGTCTATTTGTGGGTGTTTTTGTTAAACACTATTTATACACATATGTATAGTGCTTATGCCCATGTTTATGTATGTGGAAGACAAAAAATTCAAGATATTCTCCTCCATCATGGTGGTCTCCTGTTTCCTTTAGAGACAGAGTCTCTCACTAAGCCCAGAATTTTTTCTTTTGTTTAAGGTAGACCAATTGACCAGCAAACCCCAGCAATCCTGTCTCTGTATCCCCTAGTGCTGAGGTTACAAGTGTCTGTCCACACCAAGCTCTTTTGTGCTTGGGGGTCCTCTCTTGCCCATCTCTCAAGTCTTATATAGTGTTTTGATTTTTAAACCTGTGGACAATTGAATGATAATTAACACTTGGATAATGCTTACCTAGCCTGCATTTTTTTGGTAAGGGACATTACAGACTAGAACACATATAAACACTGTTTTGTGCCTTCTAAAACAGATTAATCAGTAACAAAAAATACTACAATGAGTCTGAGTGGCTAGCTTGGTTGTTAAGATGTTTCTATGCAACCATGAGGATCTGAATTTGATTCCAGGCATGGTGATACTTGCCTGTAATGCTAGCTCTGTGTAGTATGGGATAAATTGAAAAATCTTTCTAGGGATCCAGCCTAGCCTAATTTATGAGTTTCTGGGTAATTAAGAGATTCTGATTTGACTAGGGCCTGGTGGTACTTGCTTTTTATCCCAATATTGAAGAAGCCAAGACAGGACAACCTATAGTTTCAGACCAGCTTGGGCAACAGCTATATAATAAGATCCTGTCTTAACAACAAACAAATAAAAACAAACAAGATGCTAGTCTTGAAAACTAAGATAACAGAATTTAAAAAATGATATGCAGATTAACCTTTGACTTTCATAGCTATGTGTACCTACATATATAGTCACAAAAATACACACACACACACACACAAAATACAACTAAGTGTCACTGAGCAGATCTCTTAGACCTGAATCATTATATCAGAACAAAAATGAGACAAAGGAGAGCTGCAGTTAGACTTCAGCTCTGATGTGCTCTTGGGGGGTTGTTGTACTAAGATTCTCAGTGACTGAGTCTAAGTGTTTCAAGCTGCATTGATTTAGAAGGCACAAACTTATTTCAATTCACAGATTAATCTGTAAATACAGAATCTGAAGGTAAGGAGGACCTCTGTATTGCCTTTTCCCCCATGAAGTTCAGCTACTCTGTGGAAGAAACATTTAGAGATACTCAAATTGGAAGTCCTGCTCAGATGTAGGTGAGCAGAGAGGTATGTTCTCTTTCCAACCCTAGGCTTGATCATTGGATCATCATGGGAGGAGGATTATATGGGACTTACTTTGAGATTTTGGGTAGATCTGGTCAAAGCAGCTCTTAGCATGTTCCTCCTCCCTGGATGATGAATCCTATCTCTCTGGAATGGAATCTGAGCTCTACAGCTGCCTTCCAAAGCTCCAGTGTGCTGGAGCTTAATTGTTTCAGTGCTGGCCTACAGGACAGTGGTGGGCTCCGTAGCACCTGCAGTGGCATGCATGTTCAGGATCCAACTGAGTGATGAAACTTGGGTAGCTATTGTTTTACAGTTTAATACTCTACTTCCAGGTTCTTTTAAAAAGAGCTTCCTGTTTGGGCAATGTGGGCAAAACTAAAGGAAATTTTGTTTATTACAAGATAAAGGCAGTAGCCTAACTTGGGGGAGCACAGTGTGATTTTGATCTCAAGTAGTCCAGAGACTTCTTTCCAAACACCATTATAGTCTCACTGATATGTGCAGAACAATTAGAGCCAGAGATGAGGTGAGGAATTGAGATGAGATGTGTTTGGCTTGGAGAGTGTGTGTTGTCAAGGGCTATCGAAAGCTGATGATGACTCAAACACCACTCTCCCCAAGCCCTGTCTTTTGGTGATCAGTAAGGAAAGCTTCAGAATTCCTACATAGGATCCATCCCCAGGCAGTGAGCCCTCCTTGACAGTCGGGTCTCTGTCAAAGCATATTGGAGTTGAACAGAAAGGGACTCTGTCTTATAATTTCAGCCACAATGGAAGTGTCTTCTGAACAGTGACAGTTTCCGGAGTGATTGTCCTTAGAGGAACAAAACTCTTGTCATTGAGACTCCTCTGTCCTTGTTTTCTTTAAAGGGTTATCTTTGCTTTAGGAGACATGCAAGCCACCCTGAGCTGTAGCAGTGACAAACAGCAGAAAGCTGATTGATAGGCACATGGAGATGGTTAAAAAAATAAGTCAGTTTGTATTCAGAGCTTTCCTTGTGGGTCAGGTGTATAGCTTAACTGCCTATTAACTGTATTTCCTAAAGATTATTCTTTTCTTTTTCTGCTTCTAGTTATAGCCATGGCCAATATTTGCTAGTTATCTTATCAGAAAGTGACATGTCTGTCACCCTTGACCAAGCAAGAGAAGGCGGTAAAGCAGCTGGCACTGTCTGAGATTCATATCAGAGGGGACTCAAGAAACTCCTCATTCATTTAAAAATTGCTGTGTTCATTTCGTTTTCTCTCAGCTGCTGGTATAGGACTCTATGTACCCTAGAATACGAAAACAGCAGAGGGCAGATTTGGAGGCGTTATCAGCAGTTGACCAAACATCATATCATGGCTAGTCCTTGAACTGTGCAGTTCCATGCTATTTTTCAGGCCTGTGTCTCTTTTGCAGCACAAAAGAAAACAGACTGCAGTTAGAAATCGTCAAGCAGTAATGACAGCAACAATCGACTCTGCAAAGCAATCAGATGCACATCAGGAAGTAAACAGCCCACGAGGCAAATGTTTTTTTCTCCCCCTCCTACCCTCTTCTCAGTGCTCTCAACTTTATATATAAATATGAGCCTTTTATCATTTAAGTTCCCCAGTGTTTTCAGTGACTGCTACAACAATAAGATGGTCTGTGATGCCATAGTTTCTCTCGGGGGATGTGTGAGGAGAGATGGACAGGTTTTATATTAGCAGTCTGCTGAGTTGCTGGATGTATGCTAGTCCAAAAGAAAAGATGAATGAGAAGCATAATGCGGCTCGAGCCTTGTAGTTTAACACTTGAGTTTATACGGTTTGAGAAACAGGTCCCAGAGCAAAGGCAATTCTTTGGCCTGCAGTAGCTTGGCTTTATTTCCCCACTATTGTTTCCTCCTCTTCCAGAGAGTTATATGAGCCTTTCTTTACAGCTCTGGCTTATTACACTTGCTGTTGTGACTTTACATCTAAAAAAGTGGTTGATGAGCATTATTAAATGTGAATGAACCAAATCAAACACATAATAAAGTCAAGATTAAGAAACACATCTGGAATAAAGCACAGGGTACTTAAAATACTTGCAAGAATTTACATATGAATTTCTTCTAAAGCCACATGTAAAATTGGAACTGGACAGCAAGCAGGGACTGCCTCCAAACTTTTAAATTTGATTGTATCCAAAAGGACCAGAAGCAGGAAAAAACATGTTTTATGTGTAGCTAGCTAGGAATAAGCATGGAGGTTGGTGAGCAGCGTTGGGGGTGGACACTCAGATAACAAGGGATGGATGATTTCAGAAAACCAGAGTGAAAGGAGCCTGAAGCTCTGTAACAGAACATAGGAGACCCAGAAGCAAAGTTAGAATTTTGGATCAGGAGTTGAAGGTAATTTGTGAGATGCTTGCTTTGCTTTATATGCACAAGGCATGCATTCAACCCTCGCACCCCACCCCAGTTGCAAATATAAACAAATAAGGATGACAAACCTGGAGAGTATGTTGTCATCCATGGCTACTATAGAGTTAATCTTGTGATACTGAATATTATTAACTAGAATGATTTTCATTTATAAGTTACCCTGATGTCTATAAAAAATTGATTTCTTGAGCAAATTGTAGAAGTTGGGCAAGAAAGTTTTTCAAAGCTAGTGTTTATATTATATGAAGGACATATTTTCCTACTCAGGTTGGGCTATAAAGTTGTCCTCAATTGCCCTTTGTACATTATCATGTGAAAGCTCTGACAAGATCTCTACTCACAGAAACTCTCATACTATGAAGGATGTGTCCCCAGGAATACCAGGATGGACAGTCTATGCATGTATCTATCAGACTCTTGTGGATGAGCAGAGGGGAGACATTTCTATGTACTGGAATGCCTGCTGAATCTTGGGATTTTATTCTTGAGTGGAGAGGACATAGCCCAGCATTAATGAAGGCAGATGCACCTAATAAATGGCACCAAATGCATCTTTGGAGGCTAGAAACAATTGGGCATGGTAAGAGGAACATTTTCCTTAAAGCCCAGGTTTGACCAAGACAAGAGACCTGAGGCTGGGACTTGGGTTTTCTCTCATCTGTAGGAAAGTAGTTTATGCTCTTCCCCTGTCTGGCTACTTTGGCTGGATATTTACCTCAACAGTGTATTCTAGAAGACCTGCACTAGTAAGAGACAATCTTGAGAGTCTATCAGGTTTTGTCTGTATTTCTGTGTCATTCAGACTGATGTCAGGCTATCAGAGATTGAACTGGATAAAGTGCTGCGCAATTGGGAGGATTCCTTTAGAGGTGTACGCTAGGGGTAAACGATGCTGTGAATATTTACATTCATCTCAAGAGGTGAAGAGTCAGTCTCATCACGGCGTCTTCATTGAATGCTCATGTTCATTTGGCCTGGTGCCAGGATCCAAAGGTGACTAGGAAAGGTACCCTTCTTTACTGAGAGGTCAGTGGGATGAGTACAGTGGCTGCTAGGGGCATTAGTTGCAGAAGAGATAAAACTGCCTCACACCATAATCCTGGGGACATGTGGCTTTCAGGGAGCCAGAAAGAAGGGCTGGCAGGAAGAACAACTTCCATGATGAAGTTGAGTCAGTGTGATATAACTGCAGGGGCAGGACAGGCTAGTCTGGTGATATAGACAGGCAGGGAGCTTCATGAGTACCTCAGAGGGCTTCAAACCACACCCCCATGTTGCTGCAGAGTTCTTGGAAAAATGAAGAAACAAACAAACAAAACCCAGGAAGCCAATACTAATGATCAGTTTCTGCTGCATACTCCCAGGAAGGTGAACAGTTCAGGATGGGACAGCTTCTTCTCAGCTTGTTGTCTGGCTGAGGAGCAAGAGGGGACAGTTCCATGAGGTGTCTGCCAAATGTCAGGAATTCATGTGAGCACTTTCAGTGAAAACACTGAGCCTCCTTCCGTGGTTTTATGGTCCTCTGTGCTGCCAGCTGGACTGCACAGACATGGCTTGAGTGTGCTGTTCAAGATTAACTGTGGCTCTTGTTGTAATTATTAAACTAAGAAGATATCTAGGATGAATTGTGAGTCTGCTCCAACTTTTTATCATTATATCTGTATTTAACAAGGCTGGTAAAGGACAAAGGCAAGAGTTTGCTGTTAACTCAAGCTCCAATTGTTGTTATTGATACATAATAAGTGTTTGCGTTTATGGAATGCAGTATGGTCTTTTCACATATGTACTCATTGTATCATGATCGAATTAGGGTTGTTAGCTTATTGGAACATCTTTTTTTCTTTTTTCCTGCAGCTGACTTGAGTTGTTCTACCCATGACTGTTAGTTATTGTCCCCTGCTATGCTTTGATGCTAGAACTTAATCCTCCCAAGTCTACATTGCTACCTCTCCCTGTTAACGAGCGTTCCTATGTCTTCTTTTCTTGTGTGTGTTTAGTAACTACTATTCTACCCACAGTGCTGCAATTAGCTTTCCTTTAAACTTAACTTTGGAAAAATGTGCGATGTTTGCCCTTTTGTGTCTAATTTACCCAATTCATGCAATGTCCTTTATTTCAATCTTACTTGTCTCAGATAACAGGATATTATTCTTTTTAGTGGCTGAACAGAAAGTATCCTTTTATGTTATATATTTTATGTTCATTTAGCAGTTCAGTAATCAATGGAAGTTTGATCTATTTCTATTTCTTGTGATTATGAAAACTACTTTATTAAATGTGAGGGTTCAGAGCTTCTTTCCCCATATCCCTTTCATTTGGGTGCTTGGCCACGAGGGAGAATCCTGGCCATGTGGCAGTTCTACTTCTGAGGACCCTCCATACAGTATCCTATAATGACCATACCTGGGCTGAAATCAAGAAAGAAATGAGTAAATATTCTTTTGAGTCACATAGAGGACTGTCCCTTCCTCAGAGTGCATCTAGATCTGCAGTCTTTTGGTTCTAGGTAGGGTATCTACTCTGCTCAGGACCTTCATGATGGATTCTGTTGCATGGGCAGATGGCATCATGTGTAATCAAAATCAGGTAACATAATTGAGTTTGTTTTTTTTTTTTTTTTTAAACACTAGTGAAGCTGCTTCCTGTCTTCATTTGGAAGAAATCTTCAGTGAAGTTGGTACCAAAGTGGATGACATGACTCAGATTCCATTAAAAAAAAATAATTTTGTTGCTTTTGTTTCTCCCCAATGTAAACTTAAAATACAGCAAGATGTATGAGAAGATAAGACACCAGCTGGTCTATTGGGGAAAAAAAGGCCTGTTTCTTATTTTATCAGTAATTTATGTTGAGAGATGACAAAAAGAACAGAATTGCATCTTTGGGTGAGGCAAGACACCCATGTAGTGTTACGTTCTCGTTAAAATGTGAGCAAGCATTTGGGAAGGAATAGATGTTTTCCTAAGAAACTTGGCTGCATGCAACAATGCTAAAGTGAAATGGAAGTTTTATCTTTCCTATTTTTGCAGAGATGAATATTCTAGAAACACTTCTCACTATGTGCTTGGGTGTATGGAAACATTATGTCATATAATCTTCTAGGTGAAATAATTTGTGAATTCAGATCGCCTTAACTACATAAAGCAGTGACATTTGGGTTCATACCTATGAGACATACAATGGTACTGATAAATTAAAACTGACTGTACACAGGGCCAGTCTTCAACAGGACTGTCCTGCTCTGCATGTATGGAAGGAAAGCCGCCTTTTAATTCTCTATGCTGAATTTGTAGCAAGAAGCATTCTAACCCACCCCCCACTTGTTATTTTCACAGGAAAATGTTTAACTAAATGATTTAACACTTGTCATTTCATTCACAATTCACTGGAAATTTCACAACCAGCCCACTTCTCAGGGCTAAATAATCCTCCATTTTTCTTTAGCCACCCCTCCCCCTAGCAGCAGATGTCTGTCTGCCTTATGCCTGGCTTTGCAAGCTATGCATTTACAGGGTGTTTCTATGAGACCAACCTGGGCATTTTCCTTTTTGATTAGCGGAGTTTGGCTTAGTTTTTCAGTGCTGGGCCTAAAGCCTTTGTGCTTATTAGGTGAATATTGAATCTATGACTTCTAACCTAATCTCAGTGTTAGAATCTCCTATTGCTGCACATTGCTTCTCATAGGCTGAGCCTTGTTGTGTGTGTCGTTGTGAGTCCGTATGCTCAAGAGATCACAGCGTGAACAGACCTCAACCTCCCTTCTCTTTCTGAGTGTTGAAATACTAGCCTAGGAAGATGGATCAATTTAGCTGTCAAAATAAAAGCTCACAGTCCAATTGTCCATGCAAATTAACCACTTTGTGAAAACACTTCAAAATTGCCTGCATGAAAAGCAAGCTTGCTCTTTGAAAATTTGGCATATAGCAACCTAAATAAGGACACTATTATGAAACCTTGCTGTTCTTAGAAAGTCAGTTTTGAAAATTTCTTATTTTGAACAGTTGCTTGATCTTTGGGAACATGGTTTTTTCAATAGTGATTTTTTGACCCACTCTCTGTCTTTTCCCATGCCTTTTTTTTTCCAGCCAAGAACATAGCTCACTGCATTGCCCATTGGGAGGCATTCAGTAGCAAGTGTTTTTTCTAGCTTTATTCCAGCTATTGAGGCAATGCACTGGTTTCAGGGTCAGCAATTACTACCAGCTCCAAGTACTCACGGAAGGGTAATCTTCTGAAAGACTAAGTGGAAAACAATTGGATTTCTTTCTTCCAAAATGTTTTCAGGATTGGCCAGTGCTCCTAGAAAGGAAATTGTTTCTGTCTTTCCTTTTGTGTGGGTTCTTAGCCTGTGTTTATTGTGTATAAGCTACTGTGTGCTGAAGTGACTCTCCTCTCTAGTAGCTGGAGGCTGTGCCTGACGAATGAGACCTTAAGAGGAAAGCACATTTATCTTTGCTGTGCTATTTAAATATAGCCCTCAGCAGTGCCCACTGTTCTGTCCAGGAAAGTAGGGTTTCTCTCTCAGGGCCTCAGAGCCAGATCTTGGCATTATTATATGCCCTTGGCCTGGCGTCACATATAGTCACATGGGACTGTCCATGAGGCCTTAGTTACCTTTGGGGCTAACCTCCAGGTTTCCTGTGATCATTCCAATGTATCTAAATATTTGATGGTGGAAAGGTGAAGCATCCAGCCCTTGTCCTTTTCAAAGACATGTGAGATAACTGCTAAGCAGACTCTTTACTAAAAGTTTATTTTTTAAAAAATTATTGTATGGGATTATTTTTCAATAACACAGTTAGCTGGCTAATAGGAAAAATGCTGTAATTTGGTAAGGCAGACTTCCAGAAGGAGGATTCCTGGAGGACAGTGGCCTCGCTTGATTGTGGTGCTTTGCCTGTGAATCTTGGCCTCATGCTTTCTTGAAATGTATGAAGGAAAGTATGTCTGGCACATGTAGCCCCTGAGCAGAGGAAAACATATGTTTGCTGTTTTAGATGCAGAATTCTCTTTTTATTGTCCTTACTTAAATACACACACACACACACACACACACTACAATTTTCTTTGTTATGTAATATTTCTGGCTTCCCAAAGTCTGCTTTGTGTGTACCTACACTTCTTTGAACACAGAGATATTTGCATGAGCATGTGTGTCCTGGTGGAGGACATAGCTGGGTGAAGAGGTTCTGCCAAAGAAATTAAAAGCCCAAGAGGTCCCTTTTCCTTGCTCTTGGAGTCTGATCTAATAGAATCTAATATGTACATGGAGCATTATCCTTAAGAAAATTGTATGATAATTGAGATTCATGCCAAATTTTAGCTGCTGCAGCCACCCCAAGCCAGGTACCTAAGATTAGAGACAGGTTGATTCACAGAAGCTCCAGCTCCACTCGCTGGGGTCTACTGTGTCATTTTGTAAACTCAAAATGTTCATGGTGAAATTTATCTTAAAAGGAGGTATATGACCACATGTGAAAACAAAGGTTGTTATGAGAAAGCATTTGGTACTTTAAAGAAAAGGGCTGTACTGTGTTGGGTCGTCTTCTACTGACCCCTTCTTTCCTCTTCTGCTTTTGCCTTTTCCCCTTTCCTTCCTTCCAGTCTTCTCTCTTCTCATATATATGTGGCCTTTACTCTTTTCTTTTTTCCTGGGTAGCTGCGGATTATAAGGACAGCACCTTTCGCTTTTAAAGTCCCAATGGGTGTTTTTTCCAAATGCTTTCTAGTAGGTTTCACCTTCCTTTAGAGAAGAGATAACCTAAAGCAAGCAGGTCAAAGTGAGTCCACAAAGGACTCAGTCCATGTCCGCAGTGAAGCCTGTGGTTATTAGCATTAACTGTTCCCTCTTTCCTCAGACCTTCTGATTTCAAGCTTGAATTGGTTTTAAGTTTCTTCTATGTGTTTTGCATTTCCATCAAATCATAAAAATCCAGCCTTCCTTTAACATACAAGATCTTTGAATTTGGGCCTTCATTCTCCAGTGGACTTGTAGATAGGAGTTCCTAAGTCTCACTTGAGGATCAGTGAATGTTTTCTAGAAAGACTCACAGAAGTTGGAAAAACCATTAGGTACATGGCTGTGGTTAAGCTTGTCAAAGGAAACAGATTAGGATCAGCAGTGGAAAACACGTAGTAAAACAGAAGCTAGGAGAGGTGGGCTTATCTGTTTATCTTTCCCAGTGGGGTAAAGTGGACAATGTTTAATTCTAGTACAAAATATACTGAGCACAATATGTGGAGCACTGTCACTCAAGGAAGGAAACCCGTGTCTTGGTTCCCAGGGTTTTATTGGGAATGGATCAGGTAAGTATGACCAGACTTTGCTTTGCAATTTGCAAAGTTAACAATTTTTTGTCTCTTCTAATAAGGAACGGTCTCTTGTTTACTATCTGATCTGCCTCATGCCTCCCTTTTCTGTTCTCTGCAGAATAGCCATGCTGATGTTTTTTAAACTCTCTTTTCCCGACATTCTACTGAAAACAAGCCTGCTTCTCTCCTTTGGATTAAATCTCATCTCTTTCTGCAGTTGGTATTCCCTATAGTCTTTTTGTCACCTGCTTTTCCCATCTATCAGTATCTCATGTGGCTCCTTTGTGTCTCTCTCCCATTGGTCATGTACTTTTGATGTGGTACTGCCTGGCACTTCCCTGATGCGTCAGCATTTTGGAGGCTCTCTTATAAAAGATTCTTCTTACCTTTTTTCTTTGTTCCCATGAAAATTTGATAAAAGACCATCTCTCTGCTTGTGGTTTCTAGTTCTTTCCAGTCTGAATTTTCCTTTTTAGCAGGATTTTTTTTTTCAGCCATGCTTGTGTATTCTTGTGGAGACATTTTTGTGTTGGCCCTATGCTGGAGTTCTATCAATACACCAAGCCCAAACAATGGTACCAGACACTCATGCTTCAACTCAGCATGTGTTGACCAAAATGTTTCTTTACTTATAGTTGATGATTCTTAGGCATGGCTAATGAGTTTTCCATTTGCTCCTCCTGTACTTTATCCTGTCAGACATACGCTATCACCTCTGTTCATACTCTTCTTACTCATCAATTGAAACCAATGCTACCTGTCATTTTTCTCCAGGTAGCTTTTCTTAACTGTTGTATCTGCAATTTGCTTTGCTTCCCTCCACTTTCATAGACTTGATAAATTATGAAACATAAGAATCATACCGTGTTTTGTGTGATCTCCCAAAAGCATAGCTCCTTCCTGAACGTTGTCATCAGGATTTGCTGTATGTAGTTGCAATGGGAACTATACACTGATGACAGGACATTGCCACTGCTTAGATCTTCCCAATTGGGAACTCCTAGCCTGACCAAGTTTAGGTTTATTAAGCCTCCATCTGGTATATTTTCTTTTAGACGTGATGATACTAGGTGAAAAGTCTATTTTCATTGGATTTCCAGGGTGATTTAATATTCTGAAAAGCCCTACTTGAACTCTGCCTAAATTGTGAGCTTATTTTTTGGATTTGTAGATTAAAGACTGCTGCTTAGCTGAAGTCTGGTCTCCATGAGAATTTATAAATCTATACTACCTCCTGGAGAGCAGGGCAATCAGAGTGAAAAAAGCCATGTGTTGATGGACACATTGTACGCTCTAATTGATGCTTATATTTCATTTCGTCATTCTCACTTGGAGACATTTTAAGAACTTGTGAAGGTCATTATGAGATGAAACTTCTGGGAACAATTATTTGTGCATCACAAGATTTCTAGTGTTAATTCTGCACTTATATTTCTAAAGGTAGGCTCTTTTATCATGTAGTGTTTCTGCTCAATTATATCAAGATTGATACCATGTTGAAAAAAAAAAGTGATGTCAGCTAGAAGACAAATAGGAAATCTAATGTTACTAACTCATGTGGGTGTGCCTCTGGAACAATATGCCCCCTTTATTTTTGATTCCTTTCAGTTTTCGAGGATATCTTTGAGTGGTTTATGACTTATGTCTTCACTGTGACAAAGTCTCATAAGCAAGCTGGGCTTCTCCATCTGTAGGATTGTTCCTATAATTTGGCTCCTGCTATGGGCTTAGTATGGTACTTCAGTTGCTGCACATGAGCCCATGTACCTTGGCCCATGCAAATTTTCCTCTGAACTACATAAGCACCCTAAATGGTTCAAAGCCTGGTTGGATAGTGGATGAGCTTCAGGAGAAGCATCTTACTGTTGCTGGCTTAGCCTTGAGGCATCAAACTAGTGACTATCCATTTCACTGTTGGTGCAAACACAGGCACAGTTAGAATGCTTTGGAATTGTGCCTGAATCCTGTTGCTGGTCTTTGTATTTGGATGTTAGGATCTTTAGGGAGTTTTGCTCTTCTCAAACATAAGTGGTCTGTCCATCACAGTTGAATATTCAAAGAGGCAAGAGTTATTCTGTTACTCTCTGACTGTTCTGGCCATGGCTGTCCTTGTTTGGATTGAAAGGAACGTTCCCTTTCACATTATCTGCTCTGTTTGTCCTCAACTCTTTCTGTTCTTTTTGCTTCATCTTCTTCGTCAATTAACAAAATGCTTTGTTCTGGTGATTTCATTTCTAAGTCCAGCTAAGGCTAGTCTACATCAACTGTCTGTGGCCTCTTTGGGGGAGAATTAGATGTAGATATTTGTTTTTTCAAGACAGAGGATTTGTTTGTTTGTTTGGTGTGTGTGTGTGTGTGTGTGTGTGTGTGTGTGAGTGTGTGTGTAGCCCTAGCTGTACTGGAACTAGCTCTGTAGACCAGACGGGCCTTGAACTCACAGAGATCAGCTTGTCTCTGCTTTCCAGGTGCTTGAGTGAAAGGAGTGCATACAGCATTACTACTTAAGGGGTTCAAAAGTCTGTGGTGCACTATTTTTTTTCTCCCAGAGTTCTGGACAAAACTCATGACTTTATATTTGGTAAGCAAGAACTGTACCACTGAGGCAAATTGTCACCCGTCAGCTATTTTTAATTTAAATCTTATATGTTGTATTGTCATTACTAGACATAATCACAGAGCCAGAGTGTGAACCAGCAGATCTCTCCAATTCTGTTAGTTATACTTAGGCCTATGATTTAAATAAGCAAATGTGAGAGAATTTTAGTGCATTGTAGGGATCAAGAGAAACACCCTCTGTATTCAGACATGTTTAATATAACATCCTAATCAACATATAACATCCATAGGAGATATTATTGGGATTAAAAAAATAAATGGACTGTTTTCCATTATTTTTCTGGACTGAGCATGCCTCTTTACCTTGGGGAAAGCTCCTTGACCTTTCCTTTGGCCTCAGAATGTTGCATCTGTACTTTATCCTTCCAGTGAATGATGTCACTGGTTTTGAAAACCCCAGTGAGGCCTTGGAGTTGGCCATGCTGTAGGGTTGGGTTGCACCTGGGCTATTCCGGAGTCCTTATGGCTAGCCCTTCCAAATTCTGCCTTGAGTCACTTCCTTGCCTCCTTTGAATTTTCCATACTCTCCATAGTCGTGTGCTAGAAGCTGCAAGACTCATAGAATGTTAGTACCACTATGTTCCCCTGCTCTGTATCCCTAGAAACCCAGGACATTCCTCAAGACATTTCAGCAGATTTCATTTTATACATTTTCAGCAGTTATATTGAAATCTGTGCAATTTTATGAGTTCTGGGTTGCTTTTGAGCATTATTGACATGGGCCAAATGGGGATCATTGAGTGAAAGAGGTGCAGAAAGTTCTGGAAGGTCTTCTTTATTTTTCATGATCATCACAGCTGTTCTCTAGTATGTGGATGAGAACTGAGAACATCAACGTGCTTCCCATGTATAATAGCCAGAAACTGAGAGGAGATAGAAGAGCCATGATGACAAGAAGAAGGGAGGGGCAGGAGCTGGGATTCAGCACTGGACGTCACAGCTGTCCTTTGCCGATAGTAGACATGTTACTGCCTGGATAGCCAGTGGGAGGTGTACATTTTAAGCTCCAGTGTAGATGTTTGGCATTACAATATGGCTTTCCTGCTTTAATATAATACATTGATGAGAAGATACAACACATTTTCTGGCTTATGTAAAGTGGATTGATTTTGTGATACTGGATAATGTATTAAATCTTCTCAGTGTGCAGAAAACACATGGATATGTGACATTGCAAATTCAGACTCAGGTGTAGTTTATGTTGATCCTACCTTCAACACCATATGAAAGTCCTTATTCTAAGTAGTCTTTTCTAAGATTTGCAATGAAGAAGGCATTAAAATGAGCACATTTTCATTTACAAACTGCTTGGAGTACTTCCAGTGACTTTGAAATAATGGCTCCTTTGGATGTTTTGTGAGATTTTTATTTTTCACATGTTGAACAACACTAAAATTTTTATTTTCTCAGGCTGGAGAAATGGCTCAGCAGTTAAGAGAGTGGACTGCTCTTACAGAGGACTTGTATTTGGTTCCCAGCTCACATATCAGAGAGCTCACTACTCCAACCCCAGGGAGTCTGAAGCCTCTGACCTCTGTGGGCACCCACACTTACTTGAACATACACCACACTCCAAAACTAAATAAATCTTGGAAAAAAGCAACCAGTATTGTTTTTTTGAGTTTACCTTTTGTCAGAGAAAAAATACTCAGGGATGTCTATAATGGTAATAATGGTGGTTGCCAAGCTTTACTGTGTATCTCTCTTGCGTTGCTAGAGATTCTTGAGCACTGATGAGACTTCCTAGCCTTTTTAAGCAAAGACTGTGGTGTTTTCATACAAACTAATGTGACCTCTATCCCTTTTTCTTTTTTGAAGGGCTGATGTGTGAAAACTGGGCTTAGGTGCCCATGTGGCTGTGCAACTCAGAGTGATTCATGAGGACTGCCACTCAGCAATACCCTCTCCCTCCCCGGTAAGTGAGACACTTGAGTAGGAAGAGCTGGGACTGAGAGAGCTACACATTTAGACGTCTCTCTGTTAAAATGATAGTAAATGACAGCTGTCAGAGAAAATATTTTTTTTAAGGTAAAGCTATTTGGATTTGACTGTACTGTGAAGTCACTGGGGAATCACAAAGCCAGGATGAACCCTCGTGACTGAGGGTGACTCCTAGCCACAGTATGACTCCCTACTAGCTTTTAGTTTTGCCTCTATGCTGTGTCCTTGTTTATTTTTATTTATTTCCTTTTTTGAAATATAAAGACTTTTCTTTATTTGGATTTAATTGTAAAGTGCAGTCCTTGAAGATAGTACAATTAACACCACCATTGCAGTGAACACTTAACCATTTAAATATTTAGGGGCATTCTGTTTGAAAATTAGGAAGAGCACTCTGCTAATACAGAAACATCCACAACTATTTGTGTCCTTTTCATTCTTTTGCCTCAGAAATAGTTTGTTACTTTTATTTTTTTCTCCTTTTTACTTATTTTTTTCCCCATACCCACCACTGTTCCACCTCCTTCCCCTCTTCCCAGTCCTTTGCCAGCCTCCCCTTCCCCCATCCATTCCCAGGGAGGGCAAGGAGTCCCAAGGTGAGTCAATTCTGCCTGGCATATCCAGTTGAAGTAGTACCAAGTCTGGTTTATTTTGTACAGTATCTCATGGTCATCTCATTTTCCTATTGTGGGACTTCCTGCGGTTTCCTGTACCTTTTGAGAAAAGCCACAAATCCATATAATGTCCTCAGGGATCTGCTTCACCTAGTCTTATGTTGTCCTGATTCCAGTAGTCCTTTGGTATCATGGATACTAGCATCTCAAGTTTTAGAACACAACCTCCACTCACCATAGTCCTGCTTGTGAGTCTCTAAAATACAGCTAAATGTCCCACCTTTAGAGGAATTCCTCTGAATTCTCAGATCTTGATGGTATCCTCTCCTGTAGTGCTCATGACCTCCTTGCAGAAGGAAAAGGAGAGGGAGGGAGGGAGGTAATAAAGGGAGAGAGCCTTTTGAGAGAAAGAGACAAGGACCTTCCCTGTATATTCTAGTCACTGGGAACTAATACTTTATTAAATTATTTTCAACCCAATTAAGTCTCATTTTGGGTAATTTTACTTTGCTTTTCAATAAAAAGCAATTGCCCAATTGCCAATGACATCATACATACATTCTGTGTATTTGTTGACTGTCATGGCTGAGGGACAATGTTGCCAGTCACCCATTGTCTTGTATCATGATGGTTATTAAATAGATTTTAAGAGTTCAGCTTCAAAGTATGTATAGAAGAGTGTGATTGAGGCTATATGCTCTCCAGCTCATATGAATACATTTCCCAGAAGGACAAACTGAAAATCTATATCTTATATCTTTCTGTAGCCCACATAAATTCAAATTCATATGGTACCTTAAGTATAATTCACTCTGCTGCCTAGGCTTCTCAGTCTCTCCTCCATGGAGAACCACAGAGTCTGGGAGCTGGAAAGAACTGTATAGATGATACAGAATTTATGTAATTGTGATCTGGGTTTGCAATGGCCAGGAAATTATAGGAAAGGTATTATCAGCTCATGCAGGTTTCACAGGTTTTCAGGCCCTCTGCTGAGGGAAAGGCATCCAACTCTTGTTCTTACTCTTTGAAGAAGGTGCTTTTAAAACCTTTACTTTAAAGATGAGGAAACTGAGGCCTATAAAGAACCAGAAATTTACCTAACTAGTCAGAAATAGAGGGTTTGACATAAGTGCTGTTGTTAGTTGTTCTTTTCACTTTTGGGGGACCTCCCACCAGTGCCTCAATAAATCATGTACGGGGGCTCCTTTTATAAATGCTCTTTTATAAATGCTCGGCCATATCTTAGCTTGTTTCTATAAATTTTCTTAACTTTAAGTTATTTTGTCTATCTTTTGTTTCTGGGCTTTTTTCTTTTTTCTTTTCTTTTTTCTTTTTTTTTTCTTTCTGTTCCTGTATCCATTTCCTTGTGGCTTTCTCCCTGGTGTGCTGTGCAGCTGGGTAGCTGGACTCTGGAGTCCTCCTCCTCCTCTAGTTACTTCTTTTATTCTCCCAGATTTCTTTCTCTATATTCTCTTTGCCTGCCAGCCCCTCCTATCATTTCTCCTGTTCAGTTCTTTATTAGACCATTAGGCATTTTCGACAGGCAAAATAACATAGCTTCAAAGAGTTAAACAAATGCAACATAAATAAAAGTAACACATCATAAAATAATATTCTACAACACTTACAACTCTCAGCCTAACACCTGACTCCAACTGAGCATTGAGCAGGCCTGCTATTATTATTTTGTTTTTGTTCTGGAAATACCAGGGCTCCTAAAGGAAAGTAGAAAATATGTATTAAGGAATTGATTTTTTTGAGCATAATTCAAAAATCAGAAACTGACAAACCTCTTTTGAAGAGTCAGGGAAAAAGCATGTTAGTATCTACAGGTCTTAGAGTCTCAGCCATGTCATCTCATCTCTGCAATTGCAATGTGACAGTAGCCACAGGCAATAAGTACATGAACGAGTTTGGCCATGTTCCAGTAAATCTTTATTTACAAGAGCAGGAGGAAGGCTGGATGTAGTCCCCAAGGCTCTAGTTTGCTGAGGTTTGATCTATGTGATGTCTGGAGTGCTTAAAGATCTCATCACATAGAAGATGAGAGCATATCAGTAGCCATCAAGTCCCTTAACCAAATTTAGCTTGGTTGTATTTTTAGTCTAAAGATGCAAGAGTGTTAGGCCAAATTTTGGTATATAAACCATAGCTTTGCTCAAAGGAAGACCTGAGAAGCATTACTCACTTGGTACTCTGTGTTACACATCTGGCTTGTATAACTTGTTTTCACAGTAAATTCAGAGCCATTTCCTAATTAAGCATGCTCATGCCATTTCAGCTCCATATTCTATTCACACTGGTGCACATTCATGTAGGACCAGTGTGAAGTTATTTTGGGCTACCAACTAATTATATTGTGCTATCAATTGTACTTATTTTATTAAGAACACAAACAGGTGTCTCCAAGAGACATTTACTTTAAAACAAGAAATAACTAAGTAATACTCTTGACATACATCTAAAAAGGTGGTTTTGCTTGTTTGTGTTTTTTTATTTTGGTTTCATTCTTAAGCTATTTACAAATATGTGCAAGTAAGATAATACAAAGTGAGCAGGTTTTGGTTATAACTTTGGAATAGGCATATATTTGCATGCAAGGACAATAAATGAAAAAAGAAGCCATGACTTTGGAAGAGAGCAGGAGGGGTGTGTCGGAGTCTCAGAGGGAGCAAAGGAAGCAAAGGGATGCAAAGTTGTAATCTTAAAAACTAAAGGGATAATTTTAAATGACTATTTTTCTTTTACAAGTGTACCTGAATACCTCAAGGCATATTTTCATGCAGGGCATTACTGGAATTCCAGTTACTCTGCTTTTTGGAGGAGTTTAAGTCATGTTCTTTTTTTTTCTATGTATTTATTCATTCATTCTTAAATTCTAATATAACATTTGTATATATGCCTCTGCCAAGAAGCCACTCATTTCTGGATTCTTACTCAACACAGGTGGAAATGTACTTTTCTCTTCAGTAACAGTGATTAAAAAAATGAAATTCTGACTTCAGAAATAAAATATCTGTCTTTGACATCTTAGTAACTGATAAAAGTAAGTTGTAATATAATAATTAGTTTAATTATATTTATCTTAGATATGTGATTAAACTCATGTATTTTCTATACTTAATTTATGTATCTAGTAAAGTCTACTGAACTATATGTAATTGTGCTTTGAATATGTTAGCTCAACAGTTGAGTTTGTATTCTTAAAAATGTTTTTATAACATTTATTTATTGTGTGTGTGAGTGGGTCTGTGTGTGTCTGAATGACATAGTGCCTGTATAATATCAGAGGACAACTTGTAAAAATCAGCTTTTCCTCTGCCTACCATGTGAGTCCTGGGAATTGAGAACAGGTTGTGAGCTTTGATAGGAAGTGACTTTATCCACTGAGCCATCCTGCGGATCCCTAAGTAATTTTTGTTTTACAGGTATTTTCAATTAAACCAAAAAAATAATTTAATGTGGTGATAATGACTAAGGGGTATATATGTAAAAGAGACAATTTCTAATAATGTTTGCATGAAAATTAACTACTGCTAGTATTTCATGTGATCTCGTTTAGTATTCTTTCTATGAGCAATTTGTAGAGATAAATTTGTAGCATAGACATGTAGTTTTGATGGAAAGTTTCTACTTACAATATGTACACTCCATAGCACAATAAATTGTTAATGAACCTAATTTTAATGTGTATATAATTTTTCTATCATGAAAAGACTCTAACATATAATTTGATGATTCTTTTTAGTTGGAAGTGTTTGTACTGAAGTGAGCATGGTGAAGTCTGATAGTCCATACCTCCTGTGTCTGAATAGCATTTGTTTCAATATTTGCAGGCAACATGGTCATTTTATTTGTGAGATGTAGCTATCTGGTGCATAAGCAGTGCTACGTGAACACTAACAATCGATATAAAGTCTTCATTTAATTGAAGGTTGATTAATTAGGACAGAATAACTGTAGCTGACGTAGTCTTTCAAAATAAAAGTCGTAGGAAAACTGTCAGTTGGCTTTTAAAAGTGTTAACAGATAATTACACTTCATGAACAATGTGCTAGAGAGTTTGTTTTGATAAAAACATTATTCCCGCTGAGTACTGTCTTCAATAATTATTGTTTCAGTATGATGACACTCATTCTTTTTTGTATATTGTATTGTTTCTTGTTTTGCTGATGTTTTTTATGTAGTAATTAGGGGCTGCGCTAGGATGAGGCAGGAAGCAAGAGTGAGGATGCCCTTGTATGTATCTAGTTAGTAAGATCCAATGTTTTGTGAAGAATGTGTTAAATAACATTTTAAGGATATTAAATTATTGTCATCGTTTGTTACATTCTTTTTTCTTGCTTAACTTAAAAGAAAATTATTTCCTGATGTTTTTTTCTGTTTTCTTGCTCATTAGTTTTATCATTTCAAACTTAAAGTTTATTTTAATGGTGTCAACATTTCATAATAATTACTTTAGTCATTACTTAGTAATTTGAGTTTCAGTTTTACTTTTTTCTGTTGGAAACGAAGATTTACATGTTTTGAATTGAGGAAGCTAATTAAAACAGATGATGCTTTCCAGTCTTCTCTTGCTTGTCTTGTTTGAGAAAGAAGAGTTAATTGTATTATTTTAAATTCTGTGTATGTGTGTGGGTCTGTGTGTGAGTATGTTCATGTGCATTGGTGTGGGTGCCTGCAGAGGTCAGAGATGTTGAATCCTCCAGCAATGGAGTTCCATGTGATTGTGAGCACACTGTGTGTGCTGGGACCTAATCTATGTCCTCCATGTGAGCACTTAACTGCTTAGTCATCATTGGAAGCCCTGTCTTCTTATTAACAAAGTCAACCTCTAATTTTAGTGTAAAAATATATGCAGACACTTAAACAATTTTGCAAGATGGAAAGAATCAGGTTTTATTTTCCTTCATCTTGAGGTGGAGACCCATGTTATAGCCAGAGTGTTGAAGCTCCTTTTAGTGTTAGTGTTTGCTAATTCCTCCTTGTTCAGAAAAGAGTAACTTTTGCACTTTAGAGTACTCTGTAAACCTAACCTATCATTTTAAAGTCCATAAATCTAAGCATACAATAAATATAACTATACATTGATACATAATCTGTTATGCTAGCTCTCAGTTTTGGATTTCCACTAGCATACTTTTCTGATACATGTCATGTCACTGTGACATTTCCATGCATGCACATATGTATTTCATTCATGATTAAGTCATTGTAGTAGTTTGGCTTTTTGTCTCTGTCTTGTGTGTATCTTCCACTCAGTGTTTATGTGGCATATGTAAAACTCTAAGATCCAGCTATGAAACTCAGATACAAAGCTGAGATCACCCATGTGGTTTCAGTCACTCATCCATGATGCTAACCAATGGTATATTTGTGGTGTTGGTTGGGACATACACCATTAGACTTCCAGGAGCCTGAATCTCTGGACCACAACTCAGTATTCTTACTTCTTTTTCTGCTTCTTGAGTGAAGATGAGGAAACTGAAAGGACACAGAGTTAGTAGCAGTGACCTAAGTGATAACCTGCCTACACTAAGTGGTAGCTCTCTGACAAAGACAGTAAATAAACGTGATTGGCTGAACCAAAGGAAAGCTTTCTTCTGATGCCCTTGTCCCAGCTGGCTTTTATTTCCTGGTATTTGCATGTGCATTGTCAGGACAGGGTTTGTTTCTTGCTTATACACACTGAATGATTGCATTTTGGGGTAAAGATTTAACCTGCCATTCTGAATAATGTCACTCCTTATTATGTCTGTCCTTTTGTCTGTCTGTCCAGGGGAAAATCTCTGTGATGCTATCCAGAGAAGCTTGTAAAGATCCATCTGTTAGTCACATGCATTCCACTCTATACTACCAAAGTTCACTAGAGGGAGGGTTGTCTGTTCCTATTAGCCACGTTAGAATGCACCAGAATTCCCATCCTGGCACCTGTGAGCTTGGCTTCCTATTCTGGTCTCCTCTGTTTGGGCTTGTGGACTCATTCCTCTTTTGTTTATATGAGTGCCTGCCAAACATGCTTTCAGCCTGGAGGTCACCAGCTTTATGGATACTCTAAACGTTTCTGAATTGTCAGAGATGTGCTGTGAAGTCTACTATCCATTTTCCTTCCGTGATGCATGCACAAGGCAAGCAGGGAGTGGTGTGTGTGTGCTGTTTATTGTTAGATATTCATTAGTGGGGCAGACATGTTTTGCATTAACTGCTAGGATTTGAAGATTTACATGTGCCAAAAAGGGCACTGCCTCTTCAGTTGCACTATGTGTAGGATCCTTTGACAGAACATGCCCAAAGGAATCAGTGCTCATGTTTGGATGTTTGGGTTTCATGACCCTTAGAGGTTTCCTCCATTGTTTCCACATCAGACAGTTGGAGAGGCCTCTCTGTGACAGGGGTACTGTCCTAAACAGTTCATGCTTATCCACCACTTTCATGTGGCTTTGGTGTGTTTGTGTTTCTGTCAATCAGACCACAAAGGGATGCTATTTTACTTCATTTACTTTTACTTAGAGCTTGGGCAAAGATCATGCTGGAGAAACCAAAGCAGAAAAGGCAACAGTTGGAAAGATGGTTGGACAATTCTGGGAAGTAAATGCCACTGTGATTTCATATAAGTGACCAGGGATATTTAGCTCTTCCATTTCATTGCTGAGGCATTAAGTGGGCAGACCTTACGCATTTGACATGCCTCAGACTCTTAGATTTCTTTTCCAAATACACATAATTTGGGTGACTGCCTTGTCCTTTGCACAGAGATCATATTCCTTGTGAGGACCATGGATTCTCCTTTCTATGCAGGAGGTTTCCCTGCTATAGACATAATGAAGACAGGCACCCATCAAGTTGTGCAATCACAACAGTGCACTTGGTGCCTACTCTGGTTTATTCTGGTTGAGCCATAGACTAAGTGTGACTAAGCTGTTCATCTCCCCTATCCTTCCATTCTTCTCTTGGGGGTGGGGGAGTCATTCCATTTTATTATCCATCTCATGTTATCATTCTAATAAAAGTAGAAACAGCTCCAACTTTAATTATTGACCTGTGAACCCTAATTTCTGATGTAGTTCTAACCCATGTACACCTCATATAACCAATATACCTGCAGGAATAGCTCCTTAACCGTATGTGTGTTTCTATGACACGCCTTTTCTCTGGTTGCCCTGGAACCTACCCTTTGTCATCTGCCATTCCTGCCTTATCAAGAGGACCAAACTGCCATGCTGCTAAATTTGGCACTCAAGATTTAGTTGGCTTCACACCTAGTAGTCAGCAGTATTTGTGCCCTTGTTTCCTCCTTGAAGTATTTTTCCCATCTGTTGAAAAATCTTATTTATTGTTTGCCAGTTTCATGCATAAGTAGAGGAAATTGTAGTTGCTCCTATCTTTATCCCCCTCTTTACTCTCCTTCCACTAGAATCCTTCCTAGCAAGTCACCTTCTTATTTTCATGTGTTAGTTTTATATGTATATGTGGTTCTCTGAGTTCAATTAGAGTTCCTTGCCTGAGCCTGGGTGAGATTCACTTCCTGGAACAAGTGAGTCTTAGCAGTGGCTGCACCACTCACTCCCTCCCCAGACAACTATTAACAGTTTGGTCTTAACTTCTCATCTCTGCTCACTTTGTCACAGCCTCAGTTCTCTACCATCCAACCATGTGAGTCCTGTGTGGTTCAGTGGCTGGATCTACGGTTCTCACTGCTTCAGCATCTCAGGGAGTCAAGTTGCTTTAGTACCATTTAAATACTGATGACTCTCATATCTACCAATTCTAGGACCTGCAGTCACAAGCCCTAGAAATGTCCATGCAACTGCCTGTCTGGTCCCACAGATTAGATAACAAATTATGTTTTTCAGGAGGATGCCAAACGCAAGGTTTTTTTCTTCTTCTCTTGTTCTGTGTGTTCTTCATTATACTAAAACTAAGTGCATTCTTCTGGTGGAAAGGGCTCTAAGTATGAAATACTGCTTGGTTCTGCCCTTGGCATCCTACACTCTATCCAAGCTATCAGTATATCTCATCACTACTCTCCCACCCATCAATCTAAAATCTACCACTTTTTAACACTTTCATTGTTACCATCTCTTCTCTGAGCATCTTTTTCTTAGTGACTTACTTACATTCTTCATGATCTTTCCTCCTCTCCCTCTCTGCCTCCTGGTTTCCTCCCCTCTCCTGCTACATTTCCTGCCTTCTGATGGTCCTGTCTATCTCCTGGGTATCTCTGCAGTGTTCTGTTGAGGATCTACCAGTGGTTTCATTACATTCAGATGAAAACATCTTCATGATCTGTGATGCTCTTGGTCCTTCAAACTCTTCCTCCCCTTCTGCTCATCACTGCTTCCATCTTATTTTCTTTGTCTAGTGTGGTATGTGAACTGACTGGGTACAAACTTCATTCTCCTGACCATGACTCTCAGTATCTGGTATATCTGTTATCTGAACATCAGCATGGTTACTGTGACATCTCTTATTTCAGGTTTTTTTTTTTTAACTTATGATTCCTTGATGCTACAACTCACTAAGTTAATAATTCTAAAACAATCTTACTATTTTTTCACCTGACTCACTGTTTGTTATTTTTTCCCTAAAACTATTTAGCTGTTTCTGATTTATTCAAGTTTTTTGTTTTAAAAGTTTGTCTACTTTCTGGTCTCCCCCAGTGTTAGCTTTACTAAGAAAGGGCATTTTATATTTTAATCATATATTGCTCCATCATTTGTTGGATTAGAATGACATCCTCAAAAAATAATTGGATATCAATTATTTATTAAATATTGATTCACTGAAAAATGGATGACTGTTGCATTGCAGGGGGTGGATTTCCAACCTGAATGGATACAGCTTTGTTTCTAATTTGGTTATGCATCTGTCAGCTTGTGTGAAAGAGGAAGAATGGGGCTCTTCCTGAATTGCAGGCAGTTAGCACATTTGATGTGCTTTCCCCTCTATGGTCTAGCAGGTGGATATTTGCTTATTCACCAATTGTTAGGTCTCGACTCTCTCTCCTCCATGGCTTTCCTCTCTGTCCTGGCCAGATGAATTAAGTTGTACCCCCTCTACACCATGTTGTTCGTGCATTTTTATGCAAAGAGGTTTATAAAGTTGTATCTCCTTTCATATTTTATGTACATCTAATTTATTCTTTTCAAACTGTTTGATCCTGCTTTGGTTATTGTGTTTATCTCCTCAGTACTGGGCACTCTGGCATGCAACAGGTGCTGAACTGTGTCACATGTGTTATTCAATGAAGTTAACCAGATGAAATTTTGTAAGGCTTATCTAATGACTAGAAGTGTAACAAAATGTGTTCTCTTAGATTCCGCACTGCGTTGCCATTCCTGTGATATGTTTACTATATGATTTTACACTAGAAAAGTAACAGTTAAGTTTCTGTGGGCATCTCAGGCTCGTCTGTTTACCGCCTTTGTCAATGGCCTTTACCATTTTCAGACAGGAATGTCCACCCTTCTCAGCCACATCAAAGGTAAAAATGGCCCTTTCCATCCTCACAAAGTATTTGGCTTGCTTCTTTTCATGAACATTGTTTTGTCCTTGAGTAGGATATTTTTTCCTACTATTCCAGGCTGCCCTCAAATTCATTATCTTCCTGCTTCAGCCTCCCCAGTGCTGGGATTTAATCATAAACCACTGTGCAGAGCTTGGCTATTTGTTTTGAAAGAGAGTTAGAAGGAGGTGAGGTATAAGAAATATATAGACATAGTCCAGAGTGGTTCTGCCCTGCACTGTAGGGTCTGTCAGGTGACAGTTCCTTCCTGATGTTAAACATTTCATAAATCAAGTGCTTGGATGACTATCAGTGTCACAGCAGAGTTTTATCAGTATCATCTTCAAGGAGTCTATCTTGTTAAACATAAAAATAGCACGGCGTGGCATGACTGCCAGGTCACAGGGTGAGCCAAGCTCAGAACTCTGAAGTTGTTTTTCCTGTACCACAGTTATCTGAATGTACATGTCCAGAGAATAGCAATGATGTGAAGTGTGAAGACCATGCTATTCAGAAGCAAGCATTATCTGGGGTCAATGCAATAATAGGTAGCTATTAACAGGTAGATCAATGGATAGATAGATAGTAAGAACAGCTATGTTTATAGGCATAGATAGATCTTCATCATTCTAAGTATGTAGATAATGTATAGAGATAGTAGGTCCACTGTGATGACTGCATAAACCAGTGACTAAACCTGGGCACTAAAACTTGTCTTATTCACAATTTGTGGAGTAAATTCTAAATGGTCAGATCCATGCTAAACTAATATTTTCAATGATTGGCATACTATTTGTAAAGATATCATTGATCTGAGGGCAGTATTTTCTTTTCTAAAGCCTGGCACATCTCCCTTGTATAGAAACTATCTAGTAGAAGTACTCCTTGCTACCTCCACCTTTCTGCAGTCACCCATGTTGTGATAAGAAGAAAGGATTTTTAACGATCGTGATGAGTAGAAGTTGTTAAAGGACTCCTGTTGCAGAATATTATTTAAGATGTGTTACATTTCTTTATGTTATGGCACATTTGTTTAATAATGCAAATGTATGTTGCATTCTTTCATGTTGAATTATTTTTTAACTCTGTGAAGCTGTGCTACTGTGCCTGTCTAAAACACTTGTTGGTCTAATAAAAAGCAAAATGGCCCATAGTGAGGCAGAAAAAGGTTAAGTGGGATCTGACAGGCAGAAAGAATAAATAGAAGAAAAAATTTGGAAAGAAAAGAAGAAAGAGGAGCAAAAGAATAAGGAGAGGAGGATGCTAGGATGGCTCCACATAGTAAGAGTGGAAGTGAGATATTTAGAACTAGGAAGAGGAGAAAGCCCAGAGTCAAAAGGTAGATGGGATAATTTAAAGTTAAGAAAAGATGGCAATAAACAAGCCAACCTAAGGGCATGCATTTATAGTTAAGAATAAGTCTCTGTCCTGGCCAGATGAATTAAGTTGTACCCTAAAGAGCCCAAAGTGCAAAACAACCATCAACAGACTCCTTAAAAGGTAGTAATGATAAAATTTAATGGTGAGATGGCTTAATGGGTAAGCTAATGTGCTGCTAAGTCTACTGATATAAGTTCTTTCTCCAGAACCTACCTCGTGGAAAGAGAGAAGTGATTCTAGCAAGGTCTTCTGACCACACACAAGCATGAGTGTACACATGTACACACAGATACATTAAATTAAGGTGTATTAATAGTAACAGCAGTCCAAGCTTAAAGGATTTTTGAATTTCATACTCTGAAACAGTGGAATAGTGATGTTATTAATTGTAATGGTTGGAAGCATTTGCGTGTGCTCAGCATCACAAGCACAATAGACTTGTCTACATATATTTGTCTTCTCAATAATCATCCTAACTAATGTTATCCTCAGTTCAGAGATGACCCCAAAAAGCTGTGTTGTTATGAAGAATTGTTCCAAGGTTATGCCATGATCAGCTAGATGGCTGATCCCAGTAAATATTATTTAACTTTTTAATTTATCATGTATTTCACTGATTTTACTTAGAAAATTCTCAAGGAAGTGTCCTTGGGAGAATTTATGAAAAGAAAACCACCATTAAACCCAACTATTGTAAATGTTATTGCTAAATAAGACAGCTATAGATTTCCACAAATAGAATTTTAGTTTTATTTCTTGGAGCTTGCAAATATTTTGAGGGTTGAACCTCACCCTTACTGCATAATTATCTTGCAGAAGACATATGATTGGTGGTTGATTTCACATAAAAATCCCACATGCAAACATCTGTATAAACAAATCTTGCCTCTTACCCATCTCTTCCTGGACATAGGGGTCACCAAGGACTTGCAGGCATTCCAATTAATGTCTGGTTGGAAATCAGGTTTCTGTATTGCTGTAAACCACTGACCACTTTTCTTGAAAATTATAGTCAACTCATACTGAGGAATAACTTTTATTGTCACTTCTTCCCAAACAGATGTTTTTTAGGCACACACAGTGAGAGTTTGCTGTAGGCATTGGGGATGTAATGGTGAGCGATACTGATAGACTCTTGGCTCTCAGGATGCATTAGACAGTCATAACAGTAAACAAGAACTGTGTCATACCTTGATTTGTGTGGTATAGCATGACTGAAAGGAAGGCTTTGATCAGCTCACAAAGAAGAAGGAGTCAATGACCTAAATTAGACCAAGAAAGCAATTAAAGTATGTAGGACTTTGTCAGCCAGGACATGACAGTGATGTGTTAACTGTGGCATTGGTAAGTGCTTGGAGAAGGTAGTTGGACAGAATTTGTTGGCATTTTCAATTGTTATTTAAATTGCTATGGTTAGCCTACAAACAATGATCCATAAAGTAAAAAGAGGGGAAGCATGATGACCTGGGTCAAGTCTTATCACAGGCATGGTGGTAGAAGGATGCATGTCTTGGTAGAGTTGGAAGAAAGTGAGTGTTGACATTTTTAGACATTGAGTTTGTATTACTCTGGCTGAATATTCAGATGGAAAAAATAAAGCATGCAATACGCAATACTGTTGGGAGTACAACAAAGAATTTTTTTTTTTCTTTTTTCTTTTTTTTTTTTTTTTTGCGTACAGATCTCTGAAGAAACCAGGAATGTTAAGCATGCAGGATTGTCTTTTTAATGGGAAAGATGTAAAAAATGTCTGTTCTTCCATCAGAATTCTAATAATTGGAAGTGATTAATAGCATGGCCATCTGCATTACCTGTTGGGCCAGGCCATTTTCAGCTTCTACCACTGGGACCTTAGATACCTTCTAACTTAAATGACCCTTACTACCAAAGTGTCCCTAAGCTCCCACAACCAGGACCAGAGATATCCAATAGTCTAAATGACCCTTATATTTTCTGTATAGCCAGAAACTCCCCCAAGCTCTCACAACCATGTTCTGAGGTGGCTAATAGCCCAAATGACCTCTACACTATTCACATGACCAAGACAAGGCTAAACCCTTCCACAGACCCTTAAACTAATTCAGGTAGCTTATTTCTGGAACCCATCTTCTTAGAGGAAATAACATGTGCCCTGAGTTGAGTTTTGAGTAATTATGCTTCCTTGTGCACCAGAAATTGTATTAGAGCAGAAAACATTTTCATTCCAAATTGTGCTATGTTTTTTTTTTATTTGACATTATAGGCGTTTATTTTTTCACATTTTGCACTTCATAATGGATACGTACAAAAATACACATTGCACAATGTATAGTTGTTTAAATACTTCCACATGACTACAATGTGCTGTTTTAAATAGTTAAAAAAAAAACGCACTACAAGTGCAGTTCAGGTTGTAAATTGCTAATGGTAGCATTAGTAATGGTCCTGAGAAAAGAAACAGAAGCTGGAGCTTGTGGTGTTCCCACACTAACTTACGTTTGAGTGAATCTATAAATTAGTAATTACGTGCTTAATTAATGTCCAAAAATAAATTATCTGCAGTGAATATGCTAACAATGAACTGCCTGGCATCAGATACCCTGAAGTCTTCATCTAAGTTGACAAAGTCAAGAGGAGCCCAATTTCTATTTTGATCTCTTCACTGTTCACTTCTCTGCCTGCTGTGATCTCCTGCAGGCTCCCCTCAGAATATCAGTTTTTGGTTAAAACCTGTAAATAGTAGACCACCTACTGGGATAGAAAAGCCCAGAACTTGGAAAAAAAGACAAAAATTCTTCCTGGACCATGGTAAGTTTTGCTTTGAACGTGCTCATTTCTCATCCATGTGGAGCAAGCACTTAGTACAAGTGAATGTGGGATGGTGTGAAATTACTGGAGCTTGAAGTTCATATTTGTGGTACTACCACATTGACCTCTCATCTCATAATCACTGTAGAAGAACAATGTGTCTTAAGCAGAATTGGAAGGTATAACAGGGCACTGGCATCTCTTGGAAAGCTTTTGATAATATTTTATTGGAAGTTTGATCCTTCAGAAATTATCTCAAATATGAGATAAAGTCCTAGAAGTAATTTTTGAGAGATGTCATTATCTTAGTAGTGGGATTCTCCCATTAGATTCTATCTTGGGTTATAGGGGGCATAAGAGGCTTTTACAGTGAATATCCAATATAAGTTCATTTTAGCACCTATCCCCTTTTTTTACTTATCAGCTCTCATTGTGTCTAGGGAGACATTGATCTTTCCATTTAACTTGTTATCAAACTGCACCTTTATAACATATCAATGGTCATTGCATACTGCTCTTATAATTGTTTTATATTTTAATTAAAAATCATGTGTATAGTTGTATTGCTTGTATGTAGGCCTATGCATGTGCTGGCTAGTTTTATGTCAACTGATACAAGCCAGAATCACTGGAGAAGAGGAAGCCTCAATTGAGCAAATGTTTCCCTAAGATCAAAATGTAGAGCATTTTCTTAATTAGTGATGGATGAGGGAGGGCTCAGCCCATTGTGAGTGGAACAACCTTTAGGCTGGTGGCCCTGGGTTCTACAGGAAAGCAGGTTAAACAAGCCATAGAGGGGCAATCTAGTAAGCAGTCCCTCTGCATGGTCTCTGCATCAGTTTCTGTCTCCAGATTCCTTCCCTGTTTGAGTTCCTATCCTGGCTTCTTTTAATCATGGACTATGATGTAGAAGTTTAAATCAAATAGACCCTCTCCTTGCCACCTTGATTTTGGCCATGGTGTTTTATCACAGCAACAGAATACCTAAGTAAGTGCACCTCTTGCTTGCCTAGTGACCACAGAAGCCTAGTAAGGGCATCGGTTTTTCAGCTAAGGTTACAGACAATTGTGAGTTGCCAAGTGGATGCTGGGAGTTAAACTAGCATCCTTTGTAAGAGCAGATAGTTCTTTTAACTGTGGCACTATCTTTCAAGCTCCTGCATATGGCTTTTTAACCCACTGTGTCTTCTCTTCCTTACAAAGGACCCTGTAGTGGGGAGATACATGAGGCCTGCTTTTAGTGTGGCCAGAGATCTCCTTTCTGGTAGCAGTATGCCAGCTGACTCCGTAAATCTCCATGAGAACTTTGATATGATGGGTCAGAGGCTTTGTCTAATGCTGTTAGTAAAATGCTGCATGTGGCAGTTCAGGCAGGTGGCTAAGACTTTGCATTCTTACAAGGATTTTAGTTAACTCTTCTTACGTTGTCAGCATCTTTGTAAGAAGACCATTCCCAAGAAGCTGTGGCACCTGAGTTTTATCTGTTGTGTAGAACCTTGATTTTCTATCACAAAAGAATTCATTCCATTAAATGTAAAGCTAATGACCCACATTTTTCATTGTTAGTGAAAACAAGACTTGGTGCTAGCCACTGAATCCCTGAGACTGATGTACTTTATAGTAAAGTAGGGTATAGGGCTGGGTGATGAGAGGTAATTGCTTGTGAACTTTCTGAATCCATGGGAAGTAATAGCATATGTCTCATTTGTATGGTGAGGTGATCAGTCTTCAGTGAGTGTCACTAGGACAACCGGATATCGAAATGCTTGAAAGTGAAACAAGATCCCCCTATTTCTCTTCTGTTGAGCAAACTCAAAGTTGTTCAAAGATCTATATGCAAAGTCTGAAATAATAGAAGCTGTAGAGGAAAACATAGAGAAAACACTTTGAATTACGGGTACAAACAGAAAATAAAGACTCAAACTATGAAGCATTTACACAACTGACTGATAGAATAAAAGAAACAAAATTATCTAGAGGATAAAGAAACAAGTGAAAGACTAGGAGAAAAATAAACCAAAATATTAGTCTGACAAGAGATCCATCTTCAGGGTGTACTAGAATATAAAATAATATCAACAAGAGAGTAATCAATATGCTTAAAAATGAAAAAAATAATAGAAATAAACATTGTTAAAAGAAAATGTACAAATGAGTAACAGTCATAAAAATACTTACCTCGTATACTATTGGTGGGAATCTAAATTACATTGCAACGGACATTATGAAATATTTTAAGAAGGTGAAAAATAATTATTAGAACATTTACCCATCTCCATTCTTTATGTGAAGCAGAAGAAAAGCCAGTCAGCTTAGCCAAGAGGTAACTACTTTCCTGTTTACTGCCACACTGTTTATAAGAGCAAGACATGACATCAATTGGTATGTCTAATGGCAGATGAGCTGATAAAGTAAACATATAAAATACAAAATACAATATTATTCAGCTATGAAAAAAAATGAAATTTTTTCTTTTGCAACAATATGAATGTAAGTAGAAGATACGAAGCAGAAAAAAACAGGCCCCCATTGACAAATTCTCTATATTCTTAGTCATCTATAAAATAAATAAATCTTGATCTCAGAAAAGAGTACAATATTGATGCCTGAGGAGAGGAAAACGGGATTATAAGTATAGGGAGACCTAATAGCACATATAGAATGTAGCTCTCATGGCATATAAAAGCTGATGTTTTACAACATTGTGGGACATCTAAGATTGACAATGTTATCTATTTTAGGAAGAACTAGATTCTAAGGATACAAATATTCCAAGTTTGTGAAAATAATATAAAATGTCCATTAACCTTATTGGCCATTGTGTATAATATGAGAATTATATTAAGGTACTATACTCCATAAAAGTACAGTGTTTTCATGTGTTAACAATGAAATAAACAAGTGTTAGTGAGCTAAGCAATATCATAGACAATGAAGTAATATATGAATTTTACCCACATTGGATAATGTCATCAGTAAAGGTAATTACAAAATTTGGCTTACAAATAATTTAGAAGATCTTTTAAAATTTATGACATTTGGGGCTGGAGAGATGACTTAGTGTTAAAAGAATTCATTGCTATTCTAAAGTATCCAAGTTCAGTTTTCAACACAAATGTGGTGGGTCACAACTCTCAAATTTCAGCTCAGGATATCTGGTTACCTTTTTCTGAGTTACATATTTTCACCACAAATACACATGTGGTGAAAAGACATTCATTCAAGGAAAATACTCATACACATAAAATAAAATCATAAAATAAAATAAATCTCTTACATATTTAAATGCCTAATACTTTAGACACTGAGAATCATCTCTCAAGAAATCAATTGGACTTGCCTGGAATAGATGCTGAGTTGATCCACCTTGGAACTTCTTGCCCTTTTTGGGGAGGGGATGTGGGGATGGGAAGGAGTGAGGCTGAAGGCTGACTGGGAGGGACTGGGAGAGGGAAGGGGGAGACAAGGAGATACATGAAAAAAGGACTTTATTTTCTAACAATAAATAAATTAATTAATAATAATTTAAAATATTATAAATATTAAATTTATATTTAGCAAATATAAGCCAACTTGAAGAAATTGGCATCTTAAGTATTCAGAACCTTCTAATTCTCATGTTTTCCTTTTTAATATTTTTGTTTCTGTTATCAACAATTTATAGTTTTAGCAGGAATATTTACATATGTTTTATAGTTTTATCATAAATATTTATATATATTTTGTTGATGTATACCTAAATATTTCATTAAAGAGGTATTATAAATGTTAAAAAAGAATAAAGAAATCAATTTGTACATATTTTTATGAAGCAGTCGTATGTTTACTTGTCTGAATTTTAAAAGTTAAGTGTTTCCCTGTCTCTGCTTCATGGAAGCATTCACATCTCAGACAATGCATCCACAAATGACAAATGTGAAGGTCATCGAGGGCAAGATGAAGTTGATGGATGGTCACTGGTGATCTAGCAGTGATTATTTTACATATACAGACCACAGAAATAAAAATATAAGTATATGTTAATAAATATAAATTATAAAACTAGACATACCAAGAGAAACATTCCTCTCTTTCCTTCTTTCTCTACATGTGTGTGTATGTATAAATATGTTTCATAGTCTTGCGTTTAGTGTTTTTCCTTCTGCCTTATCAAATCTACCTTTTCTATTGAACAGCTATCAATAAATTTCATCAGGTGTACTTAAAGAATGCTTTAGATGTTATGTATCCATTAAAAAAATAGTCTAAGTGACTGGCCCTAACTTACAGACATACCTATATTATTACACAAGAAAACTGTTACAGCAGCATCAAAAATAATAACATACTATGAATAAACCTAACCAAATCGGTAAAAGACCTCTACAATGAAACGTCATGTCTATGTAGAAAGACAAAAGGCCACTTGGAAATGGAGATATCCCATATTCATAAATCAGTGGAATTAACATTCTGAAAATAGCCATCCTCCCAAAAGTAATTTACAGGTTCATTATAATCTAAATGAAAGAACAGATGTAATTTTTTTAAAAAATTATTAAAAGAAAAAAAAGGTTGTCAAATTCATTGGAACAATTAAAGAAACCAAATAGCCAACACAATCCTGAGCACAAAATAAAGTAATACTGAAGGGATGTCAAGATTTCAATATATATCTATAAATAATTCAAAGAATACTTTACTGACACAAACACAGACTTGTAGACCAATGGAATAAAATAAAAGACCTGAGCATGAATAGTCTTAACTATAACCATCTCATATTTGTCAAAAATCCAAATAACATGAACTGGAGAAAAGATAAGATCTTCAAATGATGCTGGGATACCTGGATGTTTACTTGCAGAAGAATAAGATCAGATCTATCCCTATCACCCTGAACAAAAATTAGCTCTATGTGATTCAGGGATCCCACTTTGAAAAATGAAACAGTAAAAGTTGTCGGAGGAAACATAAGCAGTACCCTGTAAGATGCATGTGTGTGAACGACTTTCTGAAAAGGATTCTATTTCCCCATTTTGTAATTACAGATGAGTCCTCCCTAAATCTGTATGGCCCACTTGTATGTGGCCATGTCAACTTAGGGAAAGAGCTCAAATGGTATCCATTATGCTTTAAGCACAGCTTATGTGGGTAAAGGGTGAAGTGATTTCCAAGAGATGTCCCTGAAGTAGGCAAGGATTTTGCAGATATAAGAGGGCTTAGGAGGCAAGCAGCTGTGGTGAGAGACCTAGCTAGAAGTGAACTTGCTAAACTGCCTTCCGGTTTCTTCTGGCGGTCTGAGATACTCCCACAAGAGGAATAGACTCTCCTCCGACTCCTGCTGCTTTCATATATGAGGAATTATGTTTCTGACAACAGATATTCTCCTTTGAACATCCGCTTCTTAGAAGATCAAGTAATCTCAGAGGATTAGAACCCTGCAAGACTACCCTTAGGCTTTGAAAGTAAGATATTTGATACTTCCTTTCCTTAACATGAGTGACCCTGTGCATATCAAGACTGCTTCCTGTGTCTCATTCTGCCTCTCTCATAGTTATTATGGGCAGTGACGAGTACTGTCACTAAAGTAAGTTCTAATGGAAAATGCCTAAGGTTTTACTCAAAAGACAGTTAAATAGGAAGGTGGACTCTAACATTACCTAGGCTTTGCTGGCCAGTGTCGTTGCTATGCTCACAAAGTGGTGGCATCCATGAAGTGCCAAGCTGCTGTGTATATCATGTGTCTCCTGCTGGGATATCTTGTGTGCATATGTCCCAGCAAGTAACACAGAGAAGTAAAATGCCTTGGCCAGGCTATGATGACCCTTCATGATTTGCATCATCTGCAACCAATGTGGTTATCAAGGGCGCCACAGAGTACAAGTTGAGGCCATTGGTCTGGCTACAAATGTGCCAATAGAATATTTGGGATACATGACATAAGATTTCCCTCTGTGACATCACAGATGAATGACAGTGTTCTGATTTGTCTTTATTTTGCTCTGGTTTTGTTAGGTATGTGTTGATTCCACTAAACTGAATCTGGTGTCAGACCTCGATTCTTAAGAGAAATAAAGTGCTTCACAGATGAATAAACAGAAGTCACCGAGGTGTCATTTATAATATTGTCCTATTTCTTGGACACTTGTGTGTGTCTGCACATACCTTGGGGGAGGTGCAATCATCAGCAGTACTACTGGGGATGGGAGGTTTCTACTACTGGAAGAGGCTGTCTTGGTGTGTGCATGATTTTAGTGGGTACTATGAAGAACCATGGCTGGACAGTCTGCACCTAACGGTTGCTATTTCATTGTCCTCTTTCTCCTGGCCTCAGAATTGCAGCTTTTCTTAACTATATTGTTCAGTAGGATAGCATGTTTCTCTTGCCTTTTCTCTTCCTCCGTAACTGAGGGCACACACCCTGGCCAAGACACAGAGGGAGAGCTTAATCTATTATGACTTGTCCTTATCAATAACAAAACCATGTTCAGTTCATCTCTCTTTCTCTTTGGGGAGTGTATGTGTTTGTGTGTGTGTGTGTGTGTGTGTGTGTGTGTGTGTGTGTGTGTGTGTGTGTGTGTGTGCGCGCGCGCGCGCGCGCGCGCGTGCGTCAGAGAGACAGAGAGACAGAGAGACAGAGAGACACAGAAAGCAAGTACTCCTGTTCCAGCTCATACACAGGGAACTTACAATTTCAATCTTTCAATCCTGTCAGTATTTCTGAACTGTGGAGGGATTGGCAGATGTACAGGATAAAGAATGCTTTTTTTCAGGCCAGAAGTAATTGCTGGCAAGAGGTAGGTCTATGACTGACCCTTGGGATGTGGGTAACTTATAACTAGCTGACACAAAATACTGCTGCAATTGAACAGGGCACCTGGGAAACGGACAGCAAGCCATGATTCTGATTCGTTTTTCATGTGGGAATTACAGTGAACAAATGTCTGTGTCCTCACAGAAGGTAGAGTTGGAGGTTCTTGAACTTCAGTCTGTAGATAATGGGATGTGGATATTTATTTATTTATTTATTTATTTATTATGTGTGCATGCATGTGTGTATGTCCATGTGTGTACTGCTTTAAACATTTGCTCATTTTGATTAGATAGTATTTTGTGTTCAACTTTCTTCTGTATTATATTTTTCAGCACCCCAACCAGTGCTCACTAGTTGTCATTGCACTCAAATTTGTGACAGACAAAATTGTTTCGAGATACTGTAAACTCTTCTTGTAGAAGAAGTAGACATCTCTGTTTTGAACCATTAGTGTTCTTATGAAATTATGATGAGGGAAGACGCAGGTCCTGAAGACATATGTGTTTGTATTATCATACATCTGTGAAGGTCAGGTCTTGGAATGCATGTGCTCTACCTTGTCATTTGTGTTGACTGTGCAACGGTAGCAGGAACAGGAGAGCAGCTATGGAAATGAGGTCTTCATATCAAGTTTGCGCTCAGGGTTGTCAGTGGTGGCCTCCTTCTAAACATCACTGCTGGGAAGAGTGAGGGCTGCTTATATTGATGGATGATGCTGAGCTTGCTCCTAGGGTTGTCTGTAATCATTAAGTTTACTTAGACCCAAAAGCATCAATGCACAACACCTGCACATATCTTTGCTTGGGCAGTGGTATAATAGAATCAATGAAATCCACCCTTTAATGAGAGGAGTCCAGAGAATATCTCTGGAAATGTGAATTAATTTTATAATCTGATGACCCTAGTTGCCAGCATTTACTTGCCTTCCTTGTCTCATTCTGGAAAACAGCACACCATATACTGCAGAGAGTTTGTCTGGGTCAGTGAATGGAAATCTTTGTGTTAGCCTTGAGGTTATGGCTCTTACTGAACTTGAGTGCAACTTAAAGTTGCCTTTGAAGTGTCGCATTATTTTTTGCTCAACTTCCTCAATTATGCCCCAAAGAGGAAAGTTGTGCAACAACAGAAGATTTCACAGTCTGTATCTTCCAGCTAAGACTGAGACCTGATGCCAGTTGTAGCACCATGGAACATTTTATGAGCCTTATTGGAGCTGGGGAAATTCTTTGAAATACCATGAGGCATAAACCAGCAAGTGAATTATAATGATGCTGACAGTAGTCATTTTGATTTGATAGGTGTTCAGTGGGGCTTCTATTACATATATTTTCCATTTTATTTAAGAAAAAATTCCACCCAATTTACTTAGACCAACCATCTGGAAATACTTCTCCTCTTTCTTGGCATTTGACACTTTGCCAGACACATCAAAAATAAAGGGGATAAGAAAGTTTAAAAAAATACTGATTTAGTGCAATTAACATAATTTGAAATGCATTTTTCATGTTCCAAAATATTTTTTGAGTTAACTTAAGATGCCATAGACATTTTACATAATTGTTTGTCCTCTATAGTTGGATGATCAGTTAGATCCTTACCTTGCTGAGGCTGCTCAATTTACACCTCCAGTGTCCAGCACATCTCACTCTTCTGTGTGCAATAAGCACAGCTGCTTTAGTAAGTAGGAGGGCTCTGTCTTCCAAATGAGCCTCAGCTGACCAGCTGGGATCCCAGGAGTGATACAACACAGCTTCTCTTCTGCACACAGACCCCCTTGTTCTCTCTGATACAAAACTAGCTTTGGAACTGTGTTTTATTATTAACTATCCAAGAATTCCTTGGTAATAGTTAACTGACCATTTGAAATATATAACTGATTAAGTTGAGTCAAATATCTTACCTGCTTAAATATCTAAACTGTGTCACTGTGGCTAGACCTTTTCTTTCTTTTTTTTTAAAAAAAATCAAATATAATGATGTTTGGGAGGTCAACAGTGTGAGCTATTTCTGAGATGGTTACAATTGAAAAGTAGTTGTCTGTGTAAGATTTGATGTTATAGTGCAGGTCCTTTATGTATGACATGTCCTAGTTAACTTTTTTGATCTGTTATGTTCATCAGTCATGGAAACTGTGTTAGGCAAAGATCTCTCTATCCTTTGTATATGAGGCTGAGGCACAGAAGTGAGTAACTCATACAGCAGGAATTCATCCATCTGTCTGAATACCTTAAAGGCAGTGCTCTTGGTTCAATAGAAAATGCACAACATTTTGATTCTCTTGGATCTAACCCAATTGTAGTTGATATTCTCTTCTGATTAGTAGGTCTAGTAGGCTCTGTGGTGGTTTTGCATAATATTCTTGTTACATTTGTGGTGATATTTCTAATAAGGAACCATTGTGTGAATGGTTGAAAGTGGAAGAATGTATGGAGTGGATGTCCTCTAATAATTTGAAAATGCATCTGTTTTCTTCTGCTGACGTTTATGCAAAATCCTTGGTATCTAGAGTACTGAATATAGATCACTGTGATCTATATACTACATGTTTTTTATTACATATATTTTCCAATTTTAAGGGAAAATTCCACTCAATTTGATTGGACTAATGATCTGGAAATACTTCTTCTCTTTTTGACTTTTGACACTTTGCTGATTCAGTGCTCTAACTGTTGATACAAACCTAATCAGAGAGACAACATTTTATTTGATGCTCATGTAGTGTGACTGAATTGCATAGACAACCGTTTAGCTAACCAAAGAAAAACTAACATATATGAAAACATTTTGTTTTACATATACTTGGATAGCTAGGTTTTGAGGGCAGCTGAGTAATTTTCTGTAGCATGCTTCATTTATTATAAAGGAAATCAATTTTGTTCAAGAATATCCTTTGAAGTCAAATATTATTAGCATGATATATGATGATTATAATAAAATGTATTTATGAATATAATAAGTATTTTCTTAAAATAATTATGTAATTAGTTTTTTATATTACAGTGACAAAGAGTTCTTTTAACTTTCACCCATTTAGGTCAGAAGTATATTAGATGATAATTACAGGCTAGATATTTTAGATTAAAAAGATCAATTTTCTCTTATTTTTCTCTGATGAGTTTTCCTGCTTTTGTGAAGATTTCAAACATCTATTTGAGGATCTCCCTTGACTGATTCATTTAACTGAGCAGAGATAATAGTTCCTGTGACTTCGAGGCTGTTGGAGCCATATAGACCACAGGAATGTTTTAGAAATATGTGGGATTGGGATTTTATTAAGCATATTGTGCCTTTGTTGTCCACACATGACAGTGTGACAAGTCTTGTCCTGTCAATTATGCTGTCACTGTGGATATTTAGCTAAGAGGAAACACAGATAGCAATTTAATTTCTCCCTGTTTGTGATTTTAAGTATTCATGTTGGACCTTTTTCTACCTGCCCCTTATTCGTCTTTCTTCAGTCACACACTTCAGGAGACCTTACTGCTCTCCCCAATTCCTGCTCCTTCAGGGCTTAGAGATCTTATATTGTGAAGATACACTGTGATGTATCAAGAGGATGTTTGTCCTTGTCTGTGTGCACTAGGACCTTAGAGTGAATCCTCTCTCTGACCTGCCTATTCTTGGATCTCCTTGTGTAGATGTTAAGCACTCCCCACCTCTCTCAATCTCTATACCTCCCTCCCAGTCTTCCTTTCTGCCATTCTCCTCCCTCTCTCTCATATCATATTTGACTTTTAGAGTCAGAGTCTTTGTGTTTAGCTCTAGCTGGCTGGCCTTGAAATTATTCTGAGTGCCAGGATTTCAGGAGTACACTGAGATACCCAGAAGAAAATCTTCTGTATTTCTTGGGTAGACAGTTGCATCCTTCTACTGCTCCAATGCTCAGTTCTTCATTTCTAGTTTGCCATGTTTGTATCTTGGGTAGAGTTCTATATTTCTTCCATAGATGGTATATATCTAGTTAATTCACGTCCTATATTTGCAAAGCATCCCTGGCAGGTTTACTGGAGACAATTCTCTATTCTCAAAAATCTCCTTCATTTTTGATTCTTAAGAGCCCATACAAAGCTATGTGATCTAGATGCCTTATCTGGAAATAATGATTTTGTTGAAAGTCTTTCTCACGCTCATTTTGTGTGCAGTTCTCATGGAAGACTGGCTAGAATGGCACAGAGTTAAAACAGCAGACACTGCAGCTGGTTGGATGTTTAAGTGTTCTGTTATAGTAACTTCCTTATTTCTAAATGGAAAAACATGAGTGTGCACAATGAAGAAAAAGTAATATATTAAAGAATAATTAAAGTTTTCCTTTGTTTTTGTTTTCTTTATAGGCTTCATGGGTTGACAGGCTAAATAATATTATGTCAATAAAAATAACCATTGCAAAAGTCTTCATGTATCCTTATAAAAATAATCTAAAAAATAGTAATTAATATCTTATTTTATTGTAATAATTCTATAAACTTATTTAGAACAATCAGGATATAAGGATGAGGAAGATGAGAGGGACATCTCTAATACACGATCACTTTGTTCTTCTGCCTGAGATTGAAAGGTACATATACTACCTTCTTTCAGGAGACAAGGGTTTTCAAGGAAGAGACCAGCATGGCTGGACTTAGCTCAGACCATATATTGGAAGTCTCTTACATCAGTAATCTCTGGTCACTTAGTTTCAGCCAGACTCACTTTGCCCTCTGATAAGTTACAAATGCTGATCTTTTCTTATCATGATGGCATATGTGTTAGTTAGGGTTTTATTGTTGTGAAGAAACACCATGATCATAGCATCTCTTATAAAGGGAAATATAAAGTGATGACCCCAGCTAAGACTCCAAGCAATGGTAGAGAGGGTGCCTAATCTGGCCTTCCCTAGTAATCAAATTGATGACTACCCTAATTGTCATGGTAGAACCATCATCTAGCAGGTTCAAAGAAGCAGGTACAGAGATCCACAGTTATGCACTGGGGCTAGAGTTCCCAGTCCAGCTGATGAGAGGGAAGAGAGGGTATATAAGCAAAGGGATCAAGGTCATGATGAGGAAACCCTACAGAGACAGCTGACCTGAACTATTGGCAGGTGACTCACTCTGAAATGACTGCTGGAGAACCTACACAGGACTGAACTAAACCCTCTGAATGTGGATGACAGTTGAGTGGTATAGGCAGTAGGGGGGGGGCTCTGATATTGGGGCCAGAATTTATTCTTGGTGCATGAACTGGCTTCTGGGAGCCCATTTCCTACAGAGGAACCCCTTTCTCAGCCTTGATACTGGGGGGAGGGGCTTGGTCCTAGCTCAGTTAGATATGCCAGACCACATTGATTCACTCTGGAGTCCTTACTCTTTCTGAGTAACAGATGTGAAGGATGGGTTCGGGGGAAGTTGGAGGTGGATTGGGAGAAGGGGATAAAGAGGAAACAGTAGTGGGAATGTTATATATATAACACTTAATTGTGGTTGGCTTACAGTTCTGAGGTTTAGTTAACTAACATCATGCTGGGAAGCATGGTGGCATGCAGGCAGATATAGGTGTTGGAGAAGGAGTTGAGAATTCTACATCTTAATCTGCCGGTAACAGAAGAAGACTGCCACCCTAGACCTTGCTTTAGAAAACCTCAAAGCCCACCTCCACAGTAACACATTTCCTCTAACAAGGCCACACCTATTCCAAAATAGTCATACCTTTTAATTGAGTCACTTCCTATGAAACAAGCATTCACAAACATGGGTGTATGGAAGCCACACCTATTTAAACCACTACATCATACCTCATTTCAGTTTTCTCGTCTGTGGATCTAAGATTCTTATTTCTTTTTTCCTCCAACCATCCCCTTGATAATAATTCATTAGTTCAGTTGGATTTATTAAACTTGCATTTAGCCATGTACATAACAGTGGTTTGTGCATGGTGAAGAGGAGTCTTCACTCTGGGTGATATGAGAGATCTGGACACTGTACTGGCCGAGGACTGTGTAAAGGACACTTGGGTCAATACGAAATTAGGACCGGCTTTTCTACGGACTCAGGGCAGTTCAGGGTTACTGGCTGTGGACTGAGAAACAAAGCCCTGTCACCGCTGAGAGCAGCAGCTACTGCAGTACGAACAGTGTATGCAGCCCATGTGCAAATCTGTCTTCATGATCTGTTTTAGCCTCATGTTTGTGCTAAGTGGTGTCCAATTAAGATTTATTAAATCTGTGGGCCTTTCCAGATAATCAGTAGCACAGAGAACATTCTAGACACGCTGTTTGATCTCCACATTCCCATTGTACTGCCATCTGATCCCATTTCTCTTGGACAGAAATAACTAGCTTTGTATGCATGAAAATTGAGAATAATTTTTGGAGTAGTGTTGCAAGTTATTTCATTTATAGTTATAAAGTGTGCATACTTTTTCAAATTATCACAGAATGAAATGAGAAATGCCTTCAAAAAAAAAAAAAGTCCAGATGGAAGCTGTCATTCTCAATAACTCAAGAATAAATATATTGAGGAGATGCAGAATGCTCTGTAGTGGAGATGTAAGCAGTACATATGTCTCTGCTGTACTTACAGATTGTTTTGTTTACTTATTTATAATCAAGAGAAAGAGGAGTTTGGATGCTTTGCAAGTTAAAGACAAATGAAATGAAAAACAAAATCCTGATCTGGAGAGACTGACTACTGCCCGGGGAAATCAGACAATAAAACAGCTGCAGAAAAATGGAACAAAAATATTTTCAAAAATTAGATTTAAACTTTATGTATCATCAAATAAAATTTTATGTTATATATTGTATATTTTTAATCTTTTCTCAGTAGCTAACTGAGGTGTTTTGCTACCATTTTTCTCATTAGATTTTCACTTTTATAATAGGCCCACCCATTGTGTACCTTAGTGCATGTGCTTATCATAGGTATAGGTATATGGTTGTCTGTTTTTACAGGGAAGATAGGAAATGTGTGTGTGTATGTGTGTGTGTGTGTGTGTGTGTGTGTGTGTTTGTATGAGGGGGTTTTGGGGGTTCACTGTATAATACAAACTTGTATAAAAATTCAAAAAGATAAAATTTAAGAGATTTTAATTTTTAAATTTTGGATTTAAAAACCCAAATAAAATAAAACTATAAAGTACAGGTAAACAAAATTCCTGGTGTTAACTTTTAACTTCTATTTTCTAAAAGTATTAAAATTCTCATGATAAAAACTCAAATTAAAATAAAACTTTTACCAATTAGTTGTTTTTAACTGGTATCTCCTAGGAAAGTCAGGTGAAGTGTTTAGTCAAGTTTGAGTAAACCTGGATTGAGAGGCTGTAGAAGCCTGAGTGGAGGATAGCCTTGTTTATGTAATATGAAACCAGCACAGGATCTCACTTGTTCCTTTGACTAGAAGTTCAGAAGTCTTATCTCCACCTGGAGGCTTTGGTTTGGGTGGCTGTCAAAATGGCTGGGGGTGGGGTGTCTCCATTTAATGTTTCTCCCTGTGGTTGAGCAGGCCTTAATCTACATCCAGGTGTCCTAATGAGTTCTGAGACTTCAGAGAGAGAAGTATGCTTTGCCACAGGGAGAAACTTATCACTGAAGTTGAGGTCTGAAGGTTAGCCAGCAAATCACTTACAGACCTGCAGTTGAGGAACCTCCTCTACATGCATCCATGCAGATGGATGACTGTTTCTCTGCAGGTATGGGTCAGGAAGGAAAACATGGGCTCCTCTGCATGCATGCATGTAGACAAAGAACTGTCTCTTCACAGGGATAGGTGGGAGAGAGAAGACAAGGCTGGGTTGTGTACCTGAGTACATAGACACAGAGACATGGGTATTAACTATTGTTCATCTTGACAGATTACAATGATTTTCTTACATAATGTCCTTTATGTAACCTTGCCTTGTCAATCAATTGTAGATCATGGTTCTCTACACAGAGCTATGAAAAATACAATCTGAATCTCAAATTTCAGTGTGACATTTTGCATTGAAGCATCAGAGAGGGATGTTGTTGTTTTTCCTGTTGAATTTCCTTTGTCTTTACCAATCTTCAATGGAAGAGATGAGACTATTTTTATTTTCTTTTTTGAACTGTCAGATGCTAATTGGAGAACATAGTTTAGAATCAGGACTCCTGATTCTAAAAATGAATAGTTTTAAAAGGATACTTAACATAGCCCCAGATTTTCTATAAATAAGCTTGGAGGGGAGATAAGGTAGACCCAAGAGCTTTGTAAGTGAGGTTTTGTTATGAGAAATCTGGAAGTCAAGGGTGAATGTTTTTGGAGGGTACCCAGCATTCTGTTGTTGTTGTTGTTAAAAACACTTGTTTGTTAAGATATAATTTTAATCAAATTTGTTTTTATTTTTATTTATCTTGTAATTATTACAGTTTGAGTGTCCATTACATCTAATGATTCCAAGCTTATAAAAATTCTGGTGCCTGGCCCTGAACTTTGCTTTGTGTTTTAGTTACTGTCACTTTTGTGTTATTTTCTAATGCTTCATGACATTGATTTTACCTGTCATTACACCTACACTATTAATAATAATTCCTTTATTCCATTGTTTTGTGTTAAATTAGCTGATAGTGACAAAACACTTAGAACTGTGCTTGCAGACACTGAACATTGTTTGAGAGGTAAGGAGATAAATGTTTATTCACTGAAGGTCTTATTTCATAATGCAGCATGAAACAATGTCTGGATTTTTGAGTAATTCAAGTGTTCACTGCATTACAAATATGTTTAAAGATGCATTTAATATACTGTTGTGGACCAACAGAGCTACCAAACAAGATTTAGAGGTATAGATGTCTCAGAAGCTGGAAAGTGTAGCACCATTAGGAAGTGTGTGCTGTATAGTGATTATCTATGTGCATGGAGGGACATGTTTGGGTTGGAGCTCCTGCTGTATTTGAGGAGTCCCCGTGGTTCCTAGTAGTGAGGGCTGGGATGATGGTGCCAATGATGGTAATGATGATGGTAGTCATGGTTGTGGTGTTGCCAGAGGTAGTCATGGTAGTAACATTGGTAGTAGAGGTGATGATAACAGGGCAGTGTTGTTGATGATATTGATGCTGATAATAGCAGCAGGATAGCAGTGGTGGTGTTGATGGTGATGGGAATTGAAGGGATTGTGGTAGCAATGGGATTCTGATGACAAGGTGATAGAGATAAAGAAATTAGGAACGGTGGATATCCATTTGGTGATGGTAATGAAATGGGAAGAACTGAAGAGTCTCCTTTCTCCCCAATGACTTCTATATGATCTGTGACTCAGATAATATAGAAAGTCAAGCCTGTAGGCTCCTATGCCAGTCGAGGGGTAGCTTAGGAGTGAACAAATGTGGGGAATAGTTAAGAACTACAGACATTATCATTTAGCCAATTCTGTGTTCCAGAACCCTGTGACGATAATGTCTATCTTCTATGGGTGCAGAATTGGCTGATGATCCTATTGTCATCTACAAAGTAACAAAATCAGTTTTGCAGCTGAGGGGACCAATCACTCTGGAAGATTCATGGTTCCTTCAGTTTTTAGGATGGGAACATGAAGCCTTTCCTTGTGTTTATTTCATTTACCCAGACACAGCTGAGTTGTTCTTGTTACTGTGGTAACAGTAGAACATTTATTTGGTGTTCCTTCTGAGGCTGATTTGTGAGACTCAATGGTTCATTGTGATAGAACTATGTATTCTAATTTAGAATGTAGTTTTGATTAGTATGCCCAGTACTACTTATGAAATAGCATAGTAAGAAAAGAAGAAAGCTGAAATATTAAGATGAGATCAGGATGTCTCTTTTCTATGTGTACTCTTCCATGTTGTTATTTTTCTATTTATCTTTATTATTATTATAAATGATTTCTTTGTACATAGATAGCAGTCATTCTTCTTTACAACTTTTTAAAATGTGTATGTGTGTGTGTTTATGTGTTTGTGTGCCCATGCATTAATGTACCCTGGAGCAGAGGTGGTCTTGAGGACAGCATGTTAGGAATCAGTCCTCTGCTGTGCCCCACGAATTATACTAGTGTTGATGGAAAGTGCTTTTATCTGAAAAGATATCTTGTAAGCCTGACAGTAGTGCTTTTGAATGGGAAGTAGGATGGTTTTATCTATTCCTTCCATCACTGTAGATAGTTACCAAAATCTAAAATAACCATTTTGATTGTCAGTGAGTTTTTTTGTGTTATGAATATCTTTTTTCTTGTTTATTTGTTTGTTTTATTTTTTGAGGCAAGTTCTCACTGTCTAGCACTGGCTGTCTTGTAACTCACTTTTGTAAACCAATCTGACCTCAAACTCACAGAGATTCACCTGCCTCTGCTTCCTGACTGTTGGGAATAAAGGCACCACCATTGCCCAGCTGTGTGACTAGAAGCAACAGAATCCCAAGCGTTTCTAGGTAACACAGAGGCTAAGAAATTGTGGTGCGTGGTGCTTACTATATGAGGTATTTCCTCTCTGTTCTTCAGATTCTATGAAAAGAGGCATCTGAAATTCTCTTCAACATCTTCTTTAAATCTATCCTTTACAAGAAACATACCCATACTGGTTTGTTTTTAAACATACTATACATGTCACACACACACACACACACACACACCCCACATATAAAGACACATATATAAAACATACAAGAAATACTTCACATACAGTCACATATATATATATATACATATATCCATATTAATACCCACTTTACTCACATACAAGTACACAAACACACAGATAAATACACACTGCAGATAAACTTACAGATATTCACATATACCACACAGATATGTACATACACATACCAAAACACCACACATACACACACGCACATATAGTAGGATTATGTTATGTTGCTACTGTTTCCTGTCATTGTAGATATTTGTCCTGTCTATGGGTTTTATAAAAGCTGATTGGCTAAAGGCAGACAGGAAATGTGGAAGGGGCTACAAGGCTAAGAAAACTCAAGAACATCTCAGAGCAGAGACAGATGCCAGACACAGATACCACAGAGCTGCCAGAGAGACAATTCATGCAGATGCCAGGAGAAGACACAAAGGAAAGAAATTGAAATGCTGCTCTGAGAAAACGTACCCAGCCACTTGTCTGAATAGGATAAGAGAGATGGGTTAGTTTAAGACTAAAGAGCTAGCAAGTTATATGTCTGGGCCCTAGGCCAATCACTGTAAAATTAACATAAGCGTCTGTGTGTCTCTGTGGGACTGCAAGTGATTCTGGTCTACACTGGAAAGTCCTGGCCAGAAACCTCATTCATACAACACACACACACACTTAATTCTGGCATGAATAAAAATTAAACTTGAGGACTTATGAATGCCAAAAATTCTAATGCAGAGTTATATTCTTATAACTAATAATATAACTTATATGTTCTTAGCTTAATTTTTCTGTTGCTTTTGATAGATTCTCATTTTCTATTTGTTAGCTCTAGTTATTTCTTACTATTTTTAGTGTATTTTATTAATTATTAAATGCCAACCTTTGTTTCATGTTTCCAAATGTGCAAGTAAGTTCTTCAATACTTAGTAAACTAAAAATAAGGATTTATTTTAATTTTTCATCTATGTTTATATGCATCTTGCAAATGTGACTGCAGGTATGTTGTCGTCCAGAAGAGGGAGTTTCTCCAGGAACTGAGTTATGGACCTGGGTGCTGGGAACTGAGTCCTGTAAGACCAGCTTGTACTTCTAACCATCTTTTCATTCTCCACTTTTGCACTACTTAAAAAAGTAGCCTAGTTCTACACATACTTTAAATGGCCAATAAGTATTTATGTGTAAGTTCAGTATATATACAACTCACCTCACAATGCTGCTTTCATATCTAGAATTCTCAGTGACTGAAAAACTTGATATTCTTTTACTTTTTTTGTGTCTAAAGCAGAAATAAATTCAAACCTCACTGGATTTGATCACTGACATGAGCGTGATTTGTTTCATGTTTGAGAAAATAATTCTGGCTTTAGACTTTCCTGGGCTTTAATTATTGTATTTAGTTTAAGATAAATCCAGAGTACAATCTATAAAAATATTCCCTATAGACAGCCTTGCAGAAGCCAATGCTACCTTATTTAACATGGTATAAATTAATATCGATTTCTCTGTTGAACTTGACAGTAAGACATTGCCATTAGGCAAATATTCACATTTTGACAAATACTGATGATATGTTTGCCTTGTCCTTTAAGATAGAACCTATTTGCTTATGATAATTTAGCCATGTTACATTCTAACAAGGTCTTTGCCAATCCTTTGGCCCCATAATGCAATAGGAATGTGGGAGTGAGAAGCCAGAACTCCTTTATTTCCTGATGGTTACAGGAATACTCAAGATTACTACTAGCCTCTCCTGTCAGCATGTGACATCATCTTGATCAGATTGCTCATCTGTCCCACATATCTTGCAAGTCATCGATTGTGATGGATTGAATGAGAAATGTTCCCCATAGGCTCATTCATGATCTCTTCCGATCATGATCGGTTGCTCCTCAGCCTGGTCTCCAGCTAATGTTTTGGTTTGGTGAGGTCACAGGACTTTTTGGACATGGAGGCTTGTTGGGTGAAGTACATAACTTAAGGGTACATTTTGAATATTTTTATTTTTACTTTACTTCTGGTCCCTTCTCTTTGTTTTCTGCTGTGGTTGAAGTTATATTCTCTGTGCTCCCTACTCAAGCCACCTGCCACAATACCTCTGTCATGGTGGCTTTTCCCTTGCAAACCAAAAGCAGAAGAAATAAGTTTCTCCATAAAGCTTCTTTTGATGTTGGTATTTTGTCACAGCAATAGAAAATAACTAAAATCCAAAATTAGCATATTTGGAATTCTCTCCTTAAAAGAGAAGTGGAAACAATTTTTTATTATTGACTATCATCTGCACATTCAGGCAGACAGCCTTTGAATATAATCTCCTATAGCTAGTACAATTGATAAGGATGGATGAGTATGGCCCAGATCATCAGAAATGTTACCCCAAGACATCCAGGAAACTAGACTTTAATTTTTGTTTAAAATCTGGAAAGGTACAATGGATGAATAGAAAGTATGGGACACGATGAGTTAGAATTCATTAACAATATTTATGAGGATTCCTATGCAGTCCAAATGGTGGGCAGTTTAGACTCTAGGGAATCTGTGTTTCCATGAGGCCAGCAATGTGCAAAGGCCAGAAGTGCTTTAATGAGGAGAGTGTTTTGCATACCGATTTGTTTCCAGACGTGTATAAACAGAGTCTCTGAGAACATTCCAGCACTCAGTGTTGGGACCTGTTGTTTCATAAAGTGGTAAAAAAAATATCTTGCTTAACATTCTGTAACTCTAGAATTTGTTTCCTAACCACAGGGCTCCTCATTAAATGGGGTGAGAGAACCTGCCCTGGGGAAGTGCTTACCTGAGTCACCCTTTCTTTGGGTGGCTAGATAATTTGTTTTGGAGCATAGTATCTGTTGAGAGAGGGAGACAGTGTGCTGGCCCATTGCTTGTAGGCTTGTGTCATCAAAGAATAACTTGCCTAAGTTAACCTTTGGTGTCACTAGACTTGCCATCTAGCTAGTGTCCCTTCATATATGTGTCTCTATTTCTGTCCTATGACCTGTGACCTAACTATGAGAACCTACTATCATCAAGCTTTGTCAGAACACCCTAACATCTTCAAATGGTCTTTTTATTATTACTTTTATTTTTGAAGACATAGTATCATTACATCATTTCTTCTTTTCATTTTCTCCCTCTAAACCCTTAAATATACTCCTCTTTACTCTGTTTTAAATTCAGGGCCTCTCCTTGTATTAATTGTTATTGTGTTCATGTGTGTATATACATACATTTTCCTAAGTAAAAGTTGCTCAGTTTATATAATGTTGCCTTGCATATATGTTTCCTGGGCTGAGCACTTGGTATTCAGTAACCAGTTGGGGTGCTCTTCTCCCCATCTCAGCATTCCTCAGTTGCCAGTATTCTTCAAATGGCCTTTCATGGGAGAAATTTCTAGTCACTCTTCATTGCAAATACATTTTGAGGTAATTTGATTAAATAAGGTTCTTGATGATAATAGCTTTAGAGGTTTGATCTGTTTTACTGAGTCTATAAATGGTTAGCCTTGATTGAAAAATTATTGCTGGTAAATGAAGTTTATGGGCTTCTAAACTACAATTTGTACTCTCTTCTTTAATATATCATGATATAGTGTAATATAATAAATGTTACAAATTTACCTTCAATCATTTATTTTTTGACTTAAATTACAGAAAGTAATCATTGGTACATTCTGGATTAACCTCCTGTAGGTAGCTAATGAAAACACTTATCAGGAATATTTAACAGTTCCACATTCCATAGACAGACAAGGAAGATGCCCTCTCCTGTAGGAGAGTCACACCACAACATCATGCCTTGGATTTTTTTAGTGATTTTTTTTTTACTGGCTCTGTTTGCAGGAGAGCTGTGTGTATTTCCTGCTCCTGTTTTGTTTCTTAATCTCTTCTTGTGCTTCATTACATAGTTTTCTTCTAAGGCTTAACCCTCTCCACACTGACAAGCAGTATCCAAAGAGAAATATCCATTTTTTTCCCAGTAGAATATGAGATAGTTTAAAATTAAAAGTTCAAATCTTCACTGTATTGTGGCAGTGGGTATGTGTTAATCACAGTATGCTAGTCACAGTGAGATGAAGCATGTGAAGAATTTACTGTTACAATCTTCCAGCAGTCCTCAGGGGAAACAGAAATAATGTCCTCGTTTTGTAATTAGGCAATTGATACTTTGAAAAGTGAATTACCACATGCATGTCACTGGGCCAGCAAGAGACAATGAAGGAATTAGTCTATAGCCACCCAATAGAGAGCTGCCCTCAGTCTCCTCATTCTCCATTCTATGTCTTACAAATGTTTAAGACCTCATCTCTTTTGTGGTAGAAGGGACAGAGCAATGGAGAATATTTTAATGATGTCAGTTTCTAAATGTAATAGAATATATACATATAAAATAAAGCATATATTTATGTAAATTACTGCACACCTTTTAGTGTGTTGATAAGATTAACAGCACCAGTTTATTAGTTTGTTACAAAAGTCCATACAGTTGGCTGAGGAAAGCGGGTTGACAAAGATTAGTAACTAACCCTTTCAGAGCTAGAAAAGACGTAAACATGATATATTTTAAGCCATGTCTAATGAATTTTAAGATAGGTCACTTCAGTGAAACTTAAGGAATAGTATTTACATATAAATACAGTAATTGTTCAAGTTACTTTTTCAAAGATCATTGTTTTATGTTTATAATCCAACTCATTAGTCCTTGCCATGACCTACATCACCTTAATTGTGGAAAAACTAGGTTGTTCATGGGTTCGGGTTAGGGTGTTCTTTTATCATTGACAGTAAAGCAAAAAAAGACAAAATGATTATAATCGTGACATGGAATTTGTGGGGGGGGGCAGGTATGAGTGCATATGCGTGAGTGTATGTATGTGTGGGTGTGTGCATATCCATGTGTATGTATGCAAAGATAATTATAAAATAAGTACAGGATTTCCAAGTTATAGGTCAGAAGAGACAGCTGTGTCTAAGAATTCATATATGAGGCTTACATTTGAATTTTTGTAAGACTACATGAGACAGTGAGTGTGTTGATATGTCCGGAGATATTGGTATGGAGGATATGGCGAGAGCTGAGAGAAAGGCAACTGTTTGCTCTGACTCGATTTTGCTTAATTAGAAACTCTGGTCAATTCTCATCCTTTAAATTCCTCAAGAAAATTCTCATGGGATGAAAATCTTTCTCAGAAATATTCTTGTATGACCAGAAATCCTACCCAGTGGTCAGGGGATTAATTTGTAAAGAGAGGCTATGTAGGATTTATGGACTGGAGATTTTGGGCATGTGTAAGTGTTTTGTGATCTAAAGTACTTTGGGCAGTTTGATCAACTTTGCAATCTCCTTTGGTGGGAATCTTGGAAGATGGGTGTTTTTTATGATTAAGAGCTAGACAGAAGGTCTTGAATATTTGTGAATCCTCACCAGTAAGTGAGTGTCATGTGATTGGGGTTTTGCCTCAAGAAAAAAAAAGATGTGGTTCCTGTGATGGCTCCAAAATTCCAGAAGAACTTTTGTAGGCATCAAAGCAGACACAGCAGGCAAGTTTCTGTTTGCCTAACCTATGGCACTCAGGATCCTGCATCACTGAAGACCAGCGCTGTGATGTATTCATTCAGGTAGTATGTCTAGAGACTTAGACACAATTTTGCAGATAGCTTGCCTACTATCATACCTCTTGTTTCTTTCGTTTTATTCTGCAATAGGTACTGACAAAAATGGTTATGTTACCTGTCTGCTTTAACTTTTCAACTCAGGAAAAAGGCTGGAAGGAAGGAGGGAATCTCTACTGTGTTAAATTTGATAGAGAAGTGGGCATGTAGGCACTGGGGACTGTCTGAGTTTGCAGGGCACATACTTGGGAGATGAGTTTTTGATCATAAAGCTTGGTCTCCACCAACACAAATATTAAGAAAATAATGAGATTAGCTAACATAAAGTATAAAGTAAATTTTAATGCTAAATAATATAAATTGTAACATACTTGGCAATTTAAAGTACTACAAGGTGTTTAAACTGATTGGTAAAATTAGTTTCTTCATGAATAGGTAATGCATTAACAAACTGCTGGAGAAAATGCAGTTGAAAATGTGCTTTGAGCTAAAACTATAGAATAAAGCTTTCAAGTTTGTACTGGTTTTTACATGGCCACAACACTGCTTTATATATATCAATAGCTTTTATGAAGATTCATAGAAAAGCTTTACATGGATTTAATTTTTTCTGTATGTTTATAGGATTGAGATTATGAGGCCATTATAGTTTGTGTTTACTGGTACTTAACTCTAAAAAATAATTGTCATTTGTCCATCCATCCATCTACCCACCCACCCACTAACCTACTCATCTACCCACCCACCCTCCCATCCACGTATCTATCTGTCTATCTACCTAGATCTATCTATCTATCTATCCATCTATCTATCTATCTATCTATCTATCTATCTATCTATTTATCTATCTGTATATGTGTATGTGTAGGTATGAAATGGTAATGTTCTAATGTTCAGGTAGAGGAGACTTTTCACCTGGAAGGCTGAGTGTATTTACAGCTGTCACACCTGAGTTGCAGCAACAGCTCACATCTGTGCCTGCTGTAATTCTCATAAGAAATTAGTTTCTCGGGGGGCTGGAGAGATGGCTCAGCGGTTAAGAGCGCCGTCTGCTCTTCCAGAGGACCCGGGTTCGATTCCCAGCACCCACATGGCAGCTAACAACTGTCTGTAGTTCCAGTTCCAGGCAAACACCAAGACAAATAAATAAAATAAATAAATAAAGTTTAAAAAAATAAAAATAAAGCATCTCTGTTAAGAAATTAGTTTCTCAATACATGTGAAGCCTTGACTTTTTCTTTAACCTTCTCTCCTATAATCTGTAAGAATCACCATTAAACATTGGAGATAGACACTGGACAATAAACTACTCTTGAGGGTTATGATCTCATTGTATTTTATCCACAGCATGATATGTAGGGAAAACTCACATGATAAATGTAGGTGTTATACACGATGTTTGGAACAGGTTAGTTCTGACTTTTGCTTAGGAAGTTACAAATGGATTCCACCAAGGTACTTAAATTGGTCTGGAATTTGATGCCACACTGGTTTCATATTTTCTCTAGGTTTCTGAGCTTCTTGATTTTTTTTTTTTGATTTGTGTACTTCTACTTTTGCTTCAGTGGGTCTATAATCAATGTACGTGTTGGGTGAAAAAGCACTAATTTAAATTTCAGTTACCCACTGTATTCCTGTAGGATTTCCTGAGAGAGGATACAGCATGGTTTCATTCTACCACTCTCTGTTGCTAATGGACCAGCTCCCCTCAGATTAGAAACAGATACCAACCAAGCTGTGAGATCCTGCATGTCTTGGTGCCATTGAGTTAGGATAATAACTTTTGCATCATGATCCATTTTTGACAAGATAATGGGATTCTTATTTCCTTAAAAAAACTTTGACAATATCTTTCCCATTCTAAACAACCAAAAATGATGTTAGACCACACATTTTATTAATGAAGGAATTAGTAGCAGCCAAACTTATATAATGATGATTATAGAGTGTGCTTAGGAGCCCATTGCATTGTCTCATGGTTATTTTCTGTAGCATTTTTATAGAAATGCAATACACCATATACTTTATATATATATATATATATATATATATATAATAGTTTTACCTGCCCACTTGGACTAAACATGCTAAAACATATCCCAAACACCAAATTTACAATGAATTGCATATCCTAGAACATTTTGATGGCCAAGCATGTTTCCTCTACAAATGAATCAAAACAATAAAGGACCATACTATCACAACTAATAGTTACAATGGTTTTCTAGTGGTTCCTGCCCCTCTGTGCCTCACATTGATTTGTTAGTTATATTTTTTCATGCTTTCGGGGAAAGATCAAAGATTATTTCAGGGGCTGGAGAGATGGCTCAGCGGTTAAGAGCACCGTCTGCTCTTCCAGGGGACCCGGGTTCGATTCCCAGCACCCACATGGCAGCTGACAACTGTCTGTAGTTCCAGTTCCAGGCAAACACCAAGGCAAATAAATAAATAAAGTTTAAAAAAAAAAAAAACAAAAAAAAAAAAAAACAAAAAAAAAAAAACAAAGATTATTTCAGTTTGGAGATGGAAATAGAAGACACCCAACCAGTTAGTGGCTGAGCTGGAATTTGCAGCTCTGGAGTCACAGTTTAAGACCAGGACTCTAGGATTAGTAAGAATTTGTTGTTAGGATATTTGAGACATGGTCTCACTCTCCAGCTAGGCTGTTCTGTAACTCCTCTACCATCTGCCTTGAACTAAAATTTAAAGGAGTGTGCTCACCTTAATGTCCAAGTACTGGTATTACATACTTGAGGCTATTGTTCATAAGTCTAAATGGATTTTAAGAATGCTTTTGTATGCATATATATGGGAGCATCTGGATTTGTATATTACAACATCTTTATTTGTGTGTGTGTGTGTTTGTGTGTGTGTTGCACATAATTGAGTGGGCATATGTATGTGCCTATTTGCACTAATGCCAAGGCCAGAGAAGAGAAAGCAATTGGACATTTCTTTACTAATTCCTATGTCATTGCCTCATTACAGGGCCACCCAGCACTGTGTTCTTTGTGGGAGGAGTGGGTTGATTTACCGCCAGCATCTTGGACCATCCTTTCTTATCCTTCTCCCAGTGCTTGGAGTTGTATGTTCATACAATTATGTCCAGCTTCTTATGTGGTGTTGGAGATTTTAACTCCTCTTTCTTTCAAAGGAAGTACTCTTACCTACTGAACTATCCATCCAGCTCTATGAATGTGATTTTTTAATATTTTGTATACAGTGTGTACATTCCAATTTTAACATGTAATGTTATATCTTGAGTATATGTAAAAAAAAATTATCCTGTCTTTACGTGCCTGCTCACCTAGTCAGTCCTCATCTAGTCAGTCAGTCATCTTTTGAGGAGACCATGGCTCAGTCAGTCCATTGTGGTTGAAGATAGTGTTAGTCAAACATGCACTCAATGCCTCTTTTTCTGAGCACCATAACTTAGCAACATTCACACTATAACACCTTGTTTTCCCTGGTGATTTTGGAGCTGACTCAGGGCCAAGGGTTAGTACTGCTTCCCAGGATCTCATGAGAAGATAGGACCAAATATCTATAGCTAGAAAACATCTAAATTTTAAAAAAAAATAGTACTTCTTCTTTGCACCAAATACATATCTCTCATGCATCATTGTAGCACTGAGAAATCTTTGTCACACCACTGGAAATCTAAGCCCATCTGTAGATACTCCCAGATCCTGCTGGCAACATGTAATTGGACAAGGATGGATATATTTGAATTTAAATGTTTTCTGCAATATGTGTTGAAACTATACTTGGGCTTGGTTTTAATCAATGACAGTAAGACAGGAAACAGGAAATGGCTGTTGTAAAGGTTAAAGACACATGAAATACCAGTGTGTCCTAGCAGAATCACATGGGAACGGGACCATTCAGAAGTAAAACAGTGCAGATTGAAACTGCACCCAAGCTTCGATCAGGCTTTCTAAGGAATGGAAGTGAGAGAGATAGGCAGATGCCTTGAAACTAGATACTAAATTTATCTGCCTGTGCAAGGAGTGACATCATAGGGTCACGCTTGTGTTTGTGAAACATCTGACCTGTGAGAGTGAAGTGTCTGTTCCTGAAAGCAGAACTGATTGTATCCACTTTTTTTGTGGTTAATAAGTTATTCTATGCGTGGCTTTGACCATAATCAGGAGACAAACTGTAAAGGCTTTCCTGAGGGGTAAGATTGAGCCCGAAGTTTTGCATCTTAACCAAGACTTTCTAGCAGGCACATGACTCTGACTCTTATTCATTTGTTTTCTGGTGTGTCTGTTTGTCTGTGTGTGTGCCCACACGTGTGTGTGTGTGTGTGTGTGTGTGTGTGTGTGTGTGTGTGTGTTGTTTTTATGAAACACAGTCTTTTAATTTAGACCTGGCTATCCTAGAACTCATTATATATACCAGCTTGGCCTTGAACTCATAAAGTTCTGTTTGGCTCTTCTGCCCAAGTTCTGAAATTCAAGGCATGCTACCCTGCCTGGCCTTTAACAAACTTTTCAATGAAAATAAACAGAGAGATAGATAGATAGATAGATAGATAGAGAGAGAGAGAGAGAAAGAATATCTGTGTGCTGTGATTTCTACAGCGAATTTGCCATTTATCCTTCTGATGGAGCAACTTTGAGTATTAGTGCAAGGTGTTGCCATTGTCAGATTGAAAATGCCTGTTCCTGCCTGTGTGCCTGTATGTTTCTTCTTAGAACTTCCAGGCTTTACCTAATAGTGTTGGTCTGACAAGGCTGATGAATCAGTTTCATTTCCTCCAGTAAAGGTGTAGTTTTCACCCAGGTGAGATGAAGCTAATAAGCAAAGAGAAATAAGCTTAAATTGGGAATGTGTTTTATTGGCACCCAGCTTCCACCTGTATGGTACAGTCTCAAAACTACTCTTCACTGGCCTGCAATGGAGTTCTCATTCTGTCAGGAGAGTGGATGATTTGCCTCTGCCATGTCGCCATGTGCACCTCTGGCCACTCTCCTTGAGATTCACTCAGTTTTTTCATCTTTGTTGCAGTAACTCTCATTTTTATGACTCAATTTCCTATCCTAGCCTGGCAAGTTTGAACTGAATCTTAATATCGCCTTATGTTGCTGCATAAAATAATCTCTCCTCACTCAGTAAGTAAATACTTTTCTTGCTTTAAAGTTAAAAAATAATGAATGCTCATTGAAATTCAATTAATGCGTAAGAGTATTTTAAATCATATTCTTGCTACTTTGGAGTCACTGTGATTGACTTTGTACCTACAAATGTAAAATATGTATTTGCTTTCTTTCAGTCAAAAATTGGATATTTTTCTCTCTCCCACTGTTGATAAATGTGCACATTTTGTTTTCACTCTACATTGTTAGTGGATTTATATGCCAGAATGTTGGGGTTTATTGCATTGGTTTTCCAAAGCTGCATGATATTTAATGGTATGGGTATACCATAACTTACTTGATTTCATTATGTAGAACTTTGGTCTGTTTATTTCAAATCAAGTACATGTGTTTGCACCTCCTTACTCCAGTAACTTCTGACCTAAGACTTTGTAGCTTTCCTTTGCCAGGAGTATGTTACTTTTGTTTCCAGCTATTGACATGGTCTCCATGCTTACAAAGTTCACTGGCTTTATACTGTTCTTTTCTTCTAGCTTGGGCCTTTGTTCTCGTCTTTCTTATTGTTTGTGTGGTTGTTTCTTTCAGCAAATGCTAGAGATTTTGTATGTGAGAGAAATGCTGAATAATGAGGGATGCGATAATTAGTGGGCCCTTTCCATTCTAAGAGGAAATTAAATCACAAGTAAGAAGAAGCCAAGCAACATGGAAGGGTCATGGGATACTTCATCTCCTTTGTTAGTTCCAGCAAAAACTTTGTTGGGGTACTGATGAGCTCTAATGGAAATGGGGGAGTTCGTGCCCAATCTGACCCTCCAGAGATTGACATGGTCTAACATAGACCTGGGGGTTTATCTTCTAGGCAGAGGGAGATTGAGAGACTGAGGACCATTATCATAATAGTACTGTCATTGTGCTTCATCCTGATCAACACTTTCAGCTCCTGCAGCACACATCTCTCTCCATATTTGCAAAGTCAGGTTTATTTCTGTCTCCTTTGAGACTCTAGTTTTTATTTTTAACAAATATAGATTTGCAGTATTGTGATTCGAGTTTTCTGGTAGTTTTTTGTCTGGGGCATTTACATGTTTGGCACAAAACTGTTGCCTATCCTTTGACTATGATATAATATACCATAAAGATGCCTGTGCTTTCAGTAGACAGTAGATTCTGATGTTGCAGCTGAGATTTTGCTATTATGAACAGTGCAATTATGAATTTTTATGTGTTTCTTGGGCAGATGTGGAATTTTCCTAACATTAAGACAACATACACTCACAGCTGTTACGGATACCAAATTGCTCCGATTGTCTTTTTTTAAGGAGGCCACTAATTTGTTTCCTAGGAAATTTATTAAGTCTTTTTTTTTTTGTTTTTGCCTGGAGTCTTGCTTGTTTATATTCATAATTCTTCTTTACAGCTTCCTAACCACAAAAAGAGTAGCTTTTTTTTCAAGTTGGTTCATATGATTTTGAGCCAGAGCCATTTTTTTTTTTTTTTTTTTTTTTTTTTTTTTTTTTTTTACTGTTATAGAGATGGGAAGTGAGACCGAAGGATAGCAGGATAGCAGCCATGATTGTCTCACATCTGATACAGTCTGTCACTAGAATGGTCTGCACCAGCATTTACAGGCAGGGTATTCTACTGTAGGGGGCTTTGCAGACTGAGTTACTCTATAGATGGTCCTTAACCTTTAGATGCCATAAACAGGCAGTCATTCATTCTGTAGCAATGTTTATGCTCTCTATTGTTCAAGAGCTACTTTAAAATCTATGCACTGTTTCATCAGATCTTCCAGAATTGGATCGTTGAGTAACTCTTTATGTATCTTCCTTAACCTCTACACCATCATTTGGCTCTTAATATTTTGAAATATGGTTGCAAAAATACTTGTGAATTACTTTTAAAGCATAGTAACCTTTAGTGCAATGTCTGTGGTGGTCTTTCCACATTCCAGGATAATGAGCTGAAGAATACAGTACCTTATGTTCCCAACACATATCTCTGTCACAACACTGCATAATTGGCTAATAATTAATTGTTTTGTGGGCCAATCATTCTGTTTTGACCTGCTTTTGAATTCACACGTGTAGGCTGTTAGAGATCTGGCAGTTTTCTATGGAATCTATTGTGAAATTCATTGTAAGTATGATACATTGACTGAAATAAACTGACCAGGTTTCCTTGCCTTCATCAGGTATGAAATAGACCTTTAGAATTAGCTGACTGAACAGCTGGATTTCTTGAAATTGACTCCCATCAGTGACTACTAAATCAGTTCATAACAGCTACATGTGTGCTACTATGTCCTAGGCCCTGGGATAATAAAAGCAAGTCTTTGTTTCTTTGTGTTATATTCTAGTGTGTTAAATAGCATATAAGCAAGAATACCAAATGATCAGTAAATGCAAATTTTATAGGTCCTTTCAACATCCTAGAGATGCCTGAGGTCAAGATCATTGGGTGTTTTGCTGTCATTGACCAACTCAGTATGTTTTATGTTATTCTCCTACATTCTCTCAGTTGTGTTCTTCCTGGTTTGATTTTTCTTCTTTGAAGATACTGAGCATTTTTTCTATGTCCTTGTTGGATATTTTAATCTATTTATTATTTATTATATATCTTTAAAATGGAAAATAATATTTTAATATACATATATTATGTGGATAAATTATTATGATTATGAATTCTTTTAAAATAAATCTTATATAATAAGTTGTAAAATACCTCACAGAGACATCAAGCAAGCAGATCATATAGTTTCAAGTGATATGAAACAGAGATGTTAACAGCCTTGGCTAGGAGCAAAAGTGGCTTTTTACTGTGGCTTGGCTTGAGATTTATATTAAATAAAGGCTGATCCAGGTGAAGAAAGAAGCTTGGGGAGGCCAGAGAAGACTTAAGTCCTAAGAATCAACCAGTGATTCTTCAAGATTGGTGTGTGCAGAAGCTGAAAGAGGATCATGTGTATGTGTGTGCAGGTGTATGGCCAGCCAAGAGTGAAAAACAGAGCTGATACAGGAGTGTTCGGGCTGGCCACAGAAAAGGACTTTTTTGCTCTGGTCAGCAATTTCCACTTTTGCAAGGTCCACTGGGAACTGCTGAATGGTTTTAAGCAGCTATAATTACTTTATCAAATTCCTTCTTTTCGTTTATAGCACCAAAAACAACAACAACAAAAACATTTTGGGGGCAGGAGTGCAAAGCATAGTGATCAATTACAAGACATCTGTAAACCCAGAATCTAAAGTGAGAGGAGGGGTTTCAGGCTGGTCCAGAGGTGAGCAAATGGAACAGTTTGGGGCCTATTGGGAGAAAATGAGAATGTTCCTCATGGTTTAGCATATGGGAGAGCATATTAGAACAATAAAAGCTGACTCCAACTGTGATAAGAAAGACTTAGGCAGCAACGTGGCTGAGGAGTAGTGATATTGCTGGCCTGTTTGGGCCAGTTTGAAGACATTTCTTTGTCTTTAGGAAGCACAAGTAAAGAAGTGGATAGATATGGTTTCATGCCCAGGTCATCAGGTGATATGAGGTAATAGAACACTGGCCATGTTAGGTTGAAGCTTTGTCAATGGAGTCTCCAGCTCCTGATCAGCAAATGACCCTATAACTACTTAGGCAAATTACATCATCAGTGAAGCCCTTATGAACTGTGGAAATGAGGACCACACTTTCAGGACAGCAGCACGGCAGAGAACATACCTTACTAAGTCTTTCATTTCTTCCACTTAGCTGTGGGACTTCACTGACTCTCATCTCCATGTTTGAAAAATAAGAGTTACAATATATGTTATAAGATTATTTATAGAAACACATTAAATAAATCCCATCTACAACTTATTTTCCAATTTCATAAACTTTATTATTTATTAGCTACTTGATTCTTTGACTTTGAAAGATCTAATTAATTTTTATTTTATAACACATATTTTATTCTTTTGTGAATACTTGCCAAAACCTTGTTAATGCTGATTTAGTTTTGACAGACAGGATGGTAAAAGATTCAAATAAACTATGTATCAACATTGAATGTTTGAAATCAGGTAGGCACAATGTCCTCCTCAGGCAAAATCTGAATACAGCAAGTAAGAGGACTTTTTCTAAGTCCATTAGCAGTCTGTTTTTATTTAATAATATTTTATGATATATAAATTCTAATGTAGAATAATTACTTTAATAAAGTCACTCTGCCCTGAATGGTAATGCTTTAACTACTTTCCCTTTGTTTCATGTGGTTCTGTTGAATGATGAGAACTGGAATTATATCTCTGGACCCCAAGGGCTTGTGTAAGTGGCTATAGCTTCTGTCTGCTTTCCCAGTTCCAGGCTCCCAAGAACTCCTCTTTTTAGCTCATCTGCCTGTAATAATCCCTTCATCCCTTTGACCATTAACTAGAAAATTATGACATTTAGAAAGGACATTCCTCAAAACCATGGGAATTCATATATTTGGACCAGATGTTAAGAGTATTTTAATAGGGGATAAAACATCTGTGACAATGAGTGGCAGAGTCATGAAAGAAAGGGAAGCATGCATAGCATTTTAATAGAAGCATATGCAATCTAGCAGAGGTGGTGTACATGTCTCGACTAACTCAGTCCTCAGATGCTTGGTGTTTAGTATGACCCAGAAACTGAGGCTGCACAGCCTTGCTTTAGAATGAGGCTGAGTGCAGTAATGATAGTGTAGGATGATGAAGCCTTTAAAATAAATAAGTGCTAGTGTACTTAGATGGGTGAAGAAAAAAAAGGAGAAAAAACTTCAGGAATGGCCACATAGATATGTTTATGGACTGGAGCTTGAGGAAGTAATTCCAACAAAACAGAAAGAATTCCAGAGGTAAGAGGCAGAGTGGCATGGCTGGTGTTTTGGAAAGAGAAAGAATGAAATGGTGAGTGAGTTCCTGGATGGTGAGCTGGATGCCTGAATATAAGTGTTCTTGTCTGGCATGGGTAGCAGACATGAGGGAAATAGTTGGTAAAGACATGTCAGGGAGTCCCTAGTAGATCAGGATCTGCTGGCACATTTACTTGAAGATTTAACCATTTATTTATAGGTCTGCATTATTAGGAGTGGGGGTTATATTTGAGTTTCTAGTTATTAAGCATATATAAAGTCACTAAAACTTGAAGAGGCATGTCACAAGGGTGTGCCAGGATGCATCATCACTCAAGGGTGGGCCAAGAAGCTGAGAACAAAAGTTCTAGCAACAGTAAGAAGAGAGGAAGTTAATGTGAATTCCATCTAAGGGTTTTATGAAATATCTTCTGCAAAGGGTCAGAGTCATAGAGATGTCCAGTTGCATAAGGTCACTGTGTGGAATGTTAGACAGTAGCCAGTTTTGGTGAGCCTAAAGACCCCATAAGGGCCTTTTGTACAAAACATGGCAGTCTGTGGATACATGTTCTCATAAAGAATATGAATAGAGATTGTCACAAAAAGTTGCTGTCCCTAATGCTGTCTTAACTCGAAAAAAATGTGGCCTCTGATCTATAATATTGCACCACCAAAAGCCAGAACCTGACTAGTAGCATGCCATGTGAGTCTCCAGCCTTAGGGAATGTGTGCATATAAGTTCTTTAGAAATTGTTCATATGGTTATGTTGCCTGGAGGATCCATTATTTAAGTATATTTTTTCTCAAAATGTACCCTTGTTGGTTTAGCTAACAGAAGTAGAATGAATGGACTTTCACTTACTTTTAAAACCTGCTGACAGATAAAATTAATATTGTCTTTGCACAAATAATAATTTTATCTAATGGACTTCATTTATTTTTATTGTTCCTTGGGGCAATCTAGAACTAAACAGGAGGAAGAAGGCAAAAGCATAATAACAGTTCTATTTGAGGAGACATAAGAAATAAGGTCACTGGAGCTGAACTATTATTAAAATGAATAAAATAGTTTAATGTTTGCTTTTCCCCATTTTATACTGTGAGGTCATTTTATATTGCCATAAAATTCCTTCTCATTGGTGTTTGGATACGGGGGGAATCTGAATAAAACCTGACTCTTATTCAGTTGCTGAGAGGTGCAGCCTCTTGTCTTTTTCCACAAAAGTCTGATAAGTCTTTTCATTACTATATTCTTAAAATCATTTCACTAATCCATGTGTGATAAATTGCTTTTACCTGAACCTTGACAGGGTCATGCATTAAAACAATACAACTGGGTTCCATTTTTTAAAGATGCATATAAAACTGAAGATTTAATGTATAGTGGCTACCTTGATTTCCTTTATGTTCAATAAAGAAAAACTAGCTTTAATTTTGGTGTGTTTCCCTAGTAATAGTGCCCAGTCACTTTTGGAAAAGTGTTACAATGTCTATTAGCTTGAACAATATGCTAACTTTGTGTGATGGTTTTGTCAACACTTCATTTGATTTTATTTTCTGCTGAGAACTTAGAATATCTGACTCAGCAACAAAGAAAAAGCAGGCACTCATTGGACGCATATGGTTTCTTCCTTCCTGTGCTGAGGGTCAAGAGCTTTGAGTTTCCTGCTGCCTCAAACTTCTTTTTTTTTTTTCTTTCTTTATTTTGTATTTATCAAAAGAACAGTAAAATGAATTTAAAATGCTGAAAAGTTAACAATAACTATAAAGAGGATAAGAATCATAAGCATGGCTTATCAAGGGTGATAATGTAAATAAAATTGCTACACATATATTTACTTTGTGTTTAGCTTTCCCTCTGAATTTTTTTTTCCATCCCTGTATATCCTTATTCAAGGTCCCTTCCCCCTCCCACCACATCAGGTCATTTTTCTTCTCCGCAACTCCCCATCCCCTCCCTGGGCAGGGAGCAGACAGTCCTATGGCCTCACTGACCCAATAATGTTTGGACCAGTCTCCACTCCTGGCCAAATCCAGTTTTGTCCATCCTCCCACAAGAGTGAGTCAGGTTTTCCTATAGTTTGAGTGGAGTCCGAAGGGTCAGTCCAGGGTGTTAGTGATCCCAAGCTGTTCAGTGGTTGTGGTTTGCAGCTTGGGCATGCTTTGCTTTTTTTTTTGTTTGTTTGTTTAGAGACCACTAATGAGTGAGTACATCCCTTGCTTATCTTTCTGAGATTGTGATACTTCACTCAGGAGGATATTCTCCAAATCCATCCATTTGCCTGCAAATTTTTGGATATCATTTTTTCTTACTGCTGAGTAGTATTCCATTGTGTAGATGTACCACAGTTTGTTAATCCATTCTTCAGTTGAGGGACATCTAGGTTGTTTTCAGGTTCTTGCTATTACAAATAATGCTGCTATGAACATAGTTGAGCTAATACCTTTGGATTGTGAATGTGCCTCTTTAGAGTATACACCCAGAAGTGGTATTGCTGGGTCCTTGGGGAGATTGATTCTCAATTTTCTGAGAAACCGCCATATTGCATTCCAAAGTCGCTGAACAAGCTTACACTCCAAACAACAATGGAGGAGTGTCCCCCTTGTTCCACATCCTCTCCAACATAGGCTGTCATCTGTGCCTTTTATCTTAGCCAATCTAACAGGTGTTAGGTGGTATCTCAAAGTTGTTTTAAGTTGCATTTCTCTGATGGCTAAAGATGAGGAGCACTTTTTCAGGTGCCTTTAAGCCATTCGTAGTTCCTCTGCTGAGAATTCTCTTTTTAGATCTGTACCCCATGTTTTGATAGGGTTATTCAAGGTTTTGGGCTCTAAATTCTTGAGTTTTTTATATACCTTAGAGATCAGTCCTCTGTCACTTGTAGGGTTGGTGAAAATCTTTTCCCATTCTGTAGGCTGGCATTTTGTCTTATTGACAGTGTCCTTGGCTTTGCCGAAGCTTCCCAGCTTCAGGAGTTCCCACTTATTGATTGGTGGTCTTAGTGTCTGTGACACTGGTGTTATATTTAGGAAGTGGTTGCCTGTGCCAATTTGTAGAAGTGTATTTCCCACTTTCTTTTCTATCAAGTTCAAAGTGGTTGGGGTTAAGTTGAGGTCTTTTATCCACTTGGATTTGAGTTTTGTGCAGGGGGACAGGCTCAGATCTATTTGCATTTTTCTACACACTTCCATCCAGCTATGCCAACACCATTTGTTAAATATACTATCTTTTTTCCATTGAATGTTTTGGGCCTCTTTGTCAAAGATCAGGTGTTGATAGGTATTTGGGTTAATGTCTGGATCCTGAATTCTATTCCATTGGTCCACAAGTCTGTTTTTATGCCAGTACCAAGCTGTTTTTATTACTGTAGCTCTATTAGTATAGCTTGAAGTCAGGGATGGTGATACCTCCTGAGGTTTTTTTGTTGAGTAAAATTGTTTTGGCAATCCTGGTTTTCCTGTTATTCCAAATGAAATTGAGTATAGTTCTTTCAAGATCCAAAAAATATTGTGTTGGTATTTTGATGGGCAGTGCATTGAATCTGTAGATTGCCTTTGGTAGAATTGCTGTTTTTACTATGTTGATCCTACCAATCCAGGAACATGGGAGAGCTTTCCATTTTCTGATATCTTCTTCAATTTCTTTCTTCAGTGATTTAAAATTTTTGTCAAATAGGTCTGTTACTTCTTTGGTTATAGTTACTCCAAGGTATTTAATACTATTTGCAGCTAATGTGAAGGGTAATGTTTTCCTTATTTCTTTTTCAGCTCTTCTATCTTTAGTGTATAGAAGGGCTACTGATTTCTTTGAGTTTATCTTGTATTCTGCTACATTGCTGAAGGTGTTTATCAGCTGTAGCAGTTCTTTGGAAGAATTTTGTGGGTCACTTATGTATACAATCATATCTTCTGCAAATAGAGACAATTTCACTTCTTCTTTTCCAATTTGTATCCCCTTAATCTCTTTTCGTTCCCTTATTGCTTTAGCTAAAACTTCGAAAACTATATTGAATAGATAAGGGGAGAGAGGACATCCTTGTCTAGTTCCTGACTTTAGTGGGATTGCTTTGAGTTTTTCTCCGTTACGTTTGATACTGGCTGTCAGCTTCTTGTAAATTGCCTTAATTATATTTAGGTATTCTCCCTGTGTTCCTGATCTCTCCAGGGCTTTAATCATAAAGGAGTGTTGGATTTTGTCAAAGGCTTTTTCCGCATCTAAGGATATGATCATGTGGTTTTTGTTCCTTTAGTTTGTTTATATAATGGATAACATTTACAGTTTTTCGTATGTTAAACCAGCCCTGCATTTCTGGGATGAAGCCTACTTGGTCATGGTG